>CATKUM010000508.1:0-29288 GCA_949786405.1 Onychomys arenicola
CGTGAATGGAAAAAAATCGCCGAGAGGAAGAAAAACGTGTTGGCTCTGACCTCCTTCCGCACCTGGGTACTTCAGGAAAAAGCGAGATGCAAGCTGCGAGCCAGCTTGAAAGTCCTAGTTGCGGCTAGATCTAGACACAGAGCCCCTGCGATCTCAACCTCCTGTCGCCCGAGACAGCAGTCACAAGTGTGGGACCTGCAACAAACTCAGTCTTTCTTCGATTTGGACAGAGTTAGCCCTCACGCGCTGTACTTTTCACGCAATAAGAAAGAGCTCGCATTTCGATTGCCCATCAATGGTCGCACCAGCAATTCGCAGGCACACGCAATGTGGCAGCACACAAATGCATGCACCGCCTCCAGACGTGTACATAGAGGTTTTGCTGTTCAGGCACGACTATATCTCAGTGAGGTGCTAGCCTCTCACTACGACCGATGGTGTAGATAATAAAAGGGCACTGCGCGCTGCCACCTATTACGTGATACCACTACACACGCAGCGCCCTAAACTGTCCTGGCCAGCGAAGCAAGACAGAGCTAGCTAGTCCTGAGACGTAGTGCCGCTTCTTAGCTCACATTCACGTTGTAGCGCGATCCACTTCCGTTTGCACTCCTGCGTTCCGGAGATTCCAGCTTCGCGTCTAAAGTGCAGCAGACCTCGTGAAGAGGCGCTAGCGCAACCGACTGTTGGGGACACCTTCTGGGAGTTTTAAAGTAAAAGGAAACGCTCCTTTCCAATTCGGCCTGTTACACATGAAGAAGGCTGTCGCAGCCGAAACGCGAAGATAGACACGAGAGACTTTGTTTAGAATGCAACTTTAGCATGTCAACATGGCGAAACTGGCTACGGAGGAACAGTTGAGGCACTTCTCCGTATTGAGCGCACTGGGTACCGAACACGGCCTCTAAGGTACGCGAGCATGATGGCAAGCCAATATTTTCACTGCAGTATAAGTGCGTGCAGTAATTTTATGCGTAAGTCACTCAAAGTGGTTCTATGGCAGACCTATGTCCAAAAAAATCAGGTGCGGTATGCACGAAGAAACTGTAGCAATTACAGCGGCAAACACATGTGATAGATGTTATTCAGCATGCCAGAGCAGTACGTCGGAATGGCCACTAGCGTCCGGTCTTGATGACGAATAGATCTAGAAATTCCTCCATAAGACGCTTGCACGACAAGGACATTTTTGAAGGGACAGGAGTTCTCAAGAATGCGTTTCCCACACACAGCATGCATTGACGATTTGTGCGGAGCACAAATGCTTCTTTATCCCCTTATATGAAATGTGTTTCATATGTTTCGTATGATGGTTCGCCACAATCGCACAGGTATTTGCAAAAGCCGGTGGCTCTATTCCCCGAGCTCAATCTCGGCTTAACTATTGCTGGACTGAGCAAATTCCAGTATTATCCCTGCTCGCAGAAGAGTTCTGTACACGCGGAGGGACAGCTTCATATCAGAAGGAACCATACAACGACAAGCATAATCCACTGAGTTGATACACCCCTGGCTTGACGTCGTAGACGTCGCCGGTAGCGAGTCCAATCATTTGTTTATACAGGATGGAGAGCACATGGCAACCCTTTATCTCTAACACTGGGCACTACGCCGGAGGGTGGCGGATGATGCACAGGAGTAAATGCTTATGTGTGCGTTCTGCGCTCCTGGACAAGATACAGAAGCGTGTGTTATGTTGCACGATTTCAAGGCACACACGCACCGCGCGCACAGATGTCTCGTTGGAAGATTTTGTGCGTACTTCCTACATTGTTTCAAATTCTGCGAACCCGGCCACGCCCACATCTTCGTAAAGTACCTCCAGTCATTATTGCACCATATGATGCGCTTCTCATTATGCAGTATTCTCTGTCTCGACTTGTACATGTGTCGGCATGTGTTTGTAAGCCTTCCGCAGGATTGTAGAAGGCGCGGGTATTTTCGGTTTCTCTGCGGAGTGTGGGGACTTGAATATGAGCGGACGATGCACGTGCAGTTATACTGCGGAGCAAACGCTTCCGATCAGCGCAGACAGAATAGTAGTGTGCACTGTGAAGATGGTGGCGTACCCGCACATATTAACCATCCATTCACCGAGCACATCACGGCGCGGATCAGGCCAGCTTAAGACACAGTCATGATTTGACCTGATCCACCGTGTAATCATTCAGCCAAGATATACCTGCAGCAGCACCCTCCCTGCCTTGGTGCAGACACCATTCCAAACCTACGAGTACCTACTGGTGTTCAAGGGGGAAATGGTTATTTGTGTTTTGCATATTATCATGTTGACAGCTGCTGGAAGGGGGAACGCCCGGCTCTCACATAGTTAGTAGTAGAAGTCGCAGTAGTAGTGAAGCATCTGCGGGCAGACGGGGCTGATGTGGAGCGGCGCGAACGCACTTGATGCGTAAGCGCACGACATTTGCACTCTCCAGTGCGCTGCGATGGTCTACAACAAGAGCCATACAGTGTTTGAGGAATACGCGGAGAAGTGACTCTTCTTCCGCGAACAGACGTGTGGAGTATACCAGAAAGGCAGGGAAACTCCTGGAGGCCGTTTACTATCTCCTGAATACATAGGGTTGTGCTTTTTGTGTGCGACGCTCACACTCAGACGCTTGTTAGAAACCCACGTGATGACGACAGCTCAACGTCCACACGTTGCCCTCTTTTCACATTACGTGCATACCAAAGTCCATGCACACGTAACTTCGCATAGACTCTGGTACGTTTGCATACCGCATACTCCCTTGTAATCGACAAGAACTTGACCAGATGGTGCCAGCAATGTACGGCGCGGTCCACTGACTGTGCTCGGTACTCCCACAATCGCCCTCGCGTCCGCCAGGCACTAGTGCAACAGCAGCGTCTACTCAAACGTCATCTACACACATTCCCTCCTCAAAGAGCTCTCGCTACACTTTTGTTGCAGTCACTTCCGCGTTGATTGCAGCAGCAAGACTTGACTGACAACCGGTCTTCTACGTGATTTAGCGAAGCAGTCGCTTCGCCACCTGGAAACTCCACATCGTGTCTCTTGCAGCAAAAGAACGACCGCAGCACTGTACGTTCATACTATTGTTTTTTGCTTCTCACCGCAGGGGAGAATACGATATAATTCTGGGCCACTCAGCTGACTGCTGCGCTGCGGCTTGCAGATCATTAGCCACTGCTTCTCCATCCATCTCTACCTGCCACAACGCTCTGGTCTGCCACGCTGGCACCTTCCATCCATTCCGAAGTTTTCCGTCAGCACTCGCGATTGCGACGGCAATAGTGAACCCGTTTCGTTAACAGCAGAATGAGGGAGAGCAGCAACACTAACGAGTAGTAGTAGCCCACGGCGGACCAGTACAAGCTTGAGCAAACACGGTGACTAAATTAAAAACGGCAAGAGACCCCCTCAGCGACAACTGGTCATCGTCTGAGATGGAAGAGAAGGTCTCAGAGCATCGGGATCAGAAGGACGAGCCTTGACTGACTGCGCTGCCAAGCGAATTTGAAGGCGTGCGTCTGCGCACTCGAACGCCGTAATGCATTTCCTATCCTCCGATGAGGCAGTACAAAGAAAACAACTACCACGGCCTGCGGTACATCTTACACACTTGCAGAGGTTGTACCAAGCATCCTAGCACACTGCAAGGTATGAAATACAGCTCCCAGTGTCCCTGCTCCTTATATTGCTCGACGACCCTTTCCAGAAGTGGCGTCCAAATTATGGACAACTCTCGCCAGCTTTCTCCCTTGTCGGCCGCATATCTGTATTGCTGACTTGTTTGTACTTCTGGTTTGTTTGTGCTTCTGACTTGTTTGTACTGCTGAGTTGCCTGTACTACTACTGTATTCCATCGCCTCACATGTTGCTCCAGCTTTCCTCTTCCCAGCATTCAAACTCTACTCAACAGCTTTGAACCTTTCGCCAGTTGTTGCTACTGCGAGGACGCCTGCAGAGCCAAGGGTGCAGATATTTGGGAACTGGGCAGAAACTGGAGGAGGGTCTTCTTTGATGTCGACTTTGTAGTGAGCACGACGGTGCTCACGTTCGAAATTTATTCAAAGCGCACGAAAGCATCATAGATTGAAAAAAGAATAATGCAGTCCATTGAACCGCCACTGGCCGTCGATGCCTACACATTTCAGTTCATGCAAGCATCCGGAAAACTTTATTCGGTGACGGAAGAGTCAAAATCATTTAGCGTTTGAGCTGATGTTGAACAGCAGCACTTGTTCCTCCGCCGAGGATGACTGACTCTACCAGTGACAACAAAGCTTTCACGTCTTACTTCTAACGAGGAGAAAAATAACGAAACGTACGAACATCAGCCGATTTGTCCACATCAACAGCTTCGGGGGACACTGTCTGTACACCCGGTCTCTTTCACGCTATATTCAGTCCTCTTCTTCCGCAGGAGCACGTGATCTGAGTGCGCGGCACTCAGGGCACCCGCCTCCAGAACGGGTGGCCGTAGCATCACTCGCAGCGGCAGCGGCAGCGGCAGCAGCTGCCCAGAGATCTGGCTTTCTTCTCCCAGGACGCCTACGACGTTTTGTATGAGATGGCTCAGGTGCAGAGGTGGACGCAACCGGCTCCGGAGAGCAAACCATATGTAATCGACTTGGTTCAGTAACTGCAACGCTCTCAGCAGTTGGTGTGGTATCTGAAGAGTCACTGGGCGGTGATTCGTCACCTTCCTCCTCTGCAAAGAATGCTGAGATGGCTATAAAGATTCCGCCCTTGAACGCTAGGAATGAAGATACGGGCGTGTGGGCAGCCAGGATTTTACTCAGCTTGCCTTGGCAATGTGTATCCATTTCCTGTACTTTCTGCAAATGCTCGGCAATCACTCTCAAATAAAATGAAAAATCCAACGAAGTCGCTTCTCCTTGCTGCTGCTCACTTCCACTACCGACGGCAGAGACATTCGGAGGTCCTGCTAAAGCTGCCCGACACTGAGCGTCGCTCTTTCTCTCTTCAGACGGACCTGCCGGCACTTGCTGCTTTGATGCTTGCCGCTGCCTCGACATCCGCCGCCTCCCCCCACCGCCTGCTTTGCCGTGCTGTTGCTGCCGGAGACCTTCCTCTTCCGCTCTTTCAGGCGGACGCTGGGCCTGTGCGGGAGCTCGGCACAATTTGCCAAAGGCTTCAAAAATGGAACTTCCGCCAAAGTACTTCTGTAAAGCGTAGTATAACTCCACCTGAACCGCTTCAGACACGCCTTTTCCCGCTGCGTGGGCGATTCTGTGGATCGCCACCACTACAGAATCAAAGGCCTCGGATATAGAGAGAGACTCTTTCAAAAAAGACTCCCGTCGTCGATGCATGTACGGCGATTCACCGGTGCAGTGCTCCACGTGTAGAAGCGTGCGGTAATACAGCAGGACTATCCTGAGCAGCAGCGGTATACCTCGCTGCACAAGACGAAAGTATTGCGGCAGGCACTTTTGAAAGCGATCACTGCAGGTCAAATAGTGGGTAAGAAGCCTAAGGAATGATCTACCGCTTGCGCCATCCGCCGCGGCCTTGCAACGTCGCCGCTGTGGACTTTTTCGGAAAAACGAGCGCGATCGCAACATATTTCCACTTGCTGTGAGCAACGCCTGATAAAGACTCTCCAGCTTCTCCTCCGGTGCAGGCGCCCTGGGCGGTAGCGGTACTGCCCGAAGCTCCTCCAGCAGGCTGAGCACATACATGGAAAAACCAACGAACATACCAAAGTAGTGTCCAAAAAGGTATGCCGCTCACCGGTGAGTTAGCGAGCGCATGAAAAATGCAGAAGGACTTCCATGCATCTCCAGCAGCAGCAAATCCGCTACAGCCATCTTGTGGCAGTGGCACAGCAGAATAACGGGAGAGTTCATACGAGAGGGACTGTACATGGACTTGACCGGGAGAAGGGCGTGAAGGGGGGTCAAAGAAAGAGGGGTGCGAAACCACGACAGCAACGCAGCAAAAACGTAGCGCAGTTGAGAGAGTAGTTGAATCAACCATGTGAAGTACATACAGGCGGTAGACGTACCACTACATAAGATACACAGCAAGCAGTAGCGGACTGAGTGCAGGAAGTGAGCAAAATTGATGACAGTAACAAGGACATGACACTGGCAAGTGCAAAACGCAAGAGTGAAATGACAATATCATACGAGTGAAACAGGAGACGGACGCGGAATAACTGCTGCAACAACACGACCATACGCCACGCCAGCAGCACAGCCAAAAACACAGGGATCATGGTGTTCACAGGTCATGCCACACATAGATTCGTGGATGCCATAATGGGGTAACCGTTCAATAATGTTCCACATTGATCGGATACAGTGCTTCAACGAACTCATGTAAACAAGTGGATCAACCCCCCGTCCTGATTTGACTGCTATGCACTGACCTACGCCGTCAATTGAAATAGGAATATGTTAGGGTGTGCACGCAATGTATACCGCCAGATGAGTAGTGGCACGCTCCACCGTGAATCACCACAATATGCATTCTGCAAACAGCTGACTTCCTGTCCTCCACATGCGTACGGGTTCCGTACGCACTTTGTGACCGAATTTTAAAAGGTCTCGTTGTAGACAACGTATGTGATAAATCTACAAACATACGTAGCCCAACTCATTCAATCTGGCGTGACAGGTACACACGGATGGCTGTCATGCACCACGGGGGAACATTAGCACTTCCATGTACCCTGGTCAATATCTTTGATGCTGAACACTGGCTGCAACCCGTTTTAGCACTGCCGTTGTCGACTTCTATAGTTTTCGTCTTTCAAGCGGAAACGCACACTCATAAGCCACCTCAACACGCCAGTACTTCCCTCCTTGCGGCGAGCAACATAATAGACGGGGATCGTGTACTCACGGCACGGCCGCAGATGTTGCGCAGCAGTGCAGAGCCTTTCCTCTGCGCGCTGTCTACAGGTCTTTCTCATGGGAATGAGGAAACGCGCACTTCTCAAAGCTATTCGTCTTCCCGTATCGCGTGGCATCCGGTGCTTCAAGTACGCCCCCGCGACAGGTCGAAACTACACTACGTAATCATTTGTCGGCATTACTTACTCTCATTCTGACAGCATTCAACCGAGTGAAGACACATGTGGGCGCGTGTATGTGTCGAGCTTGTCGCGTCTGCATTTATATAGAGACGGGCGTGCATGCACACACATACCTGTTTACGCTTATACACAGTGATCACGCAGAAAAATCGCACCAGGTCGTACGCACACAAGTTTGTGGGCATGCCTGCACAGACTGCTTTTTCGTGCATATACCGAAGTATCCACAGGAGCGCATAACAGGAACATGTGCAGGTCTAACCGAGTTGAATGCGTGAAGTCATATACACAAAACATACGTGCGTGTCGGTTTCCTGAAACATGCCAGTGTGTTGTTGTTGTGTATTCTGGTCAGTAGGCATGATGGGCTTCTATGCGGCGAACTTCCATCTCGAGGCGAAGATGTATCTGAGCTCGCTTCGGTGCGGCAACTCTCAGCCTACCATGCGAATCCAGGGTTCTCCAGCATAGTTAGCATTGACTTGTGGAACACGTTTCGGTCGTTTAGACACAGTTGTTCTCGAGAAAAGGCAAAGAGTCCCGGCAGAGAGGCTTGCACCATACAAAGATGCCACCAAGGAAACTTTTCGGTGTCTAAGGCATGAAACGCTATCCCCATTGTGTGTTTGACAAATTCTCTATATGCCTCCTCCTCTTCTGGTAGGCTTGCCATGGTACCCCGTCCCCGAGACCGTAAGTACTCAAGCACCACGCGCTCTGTGGTCTCCCTCAGTCTGCGGAGTTCCGGTTCTTCCGGCACTTCCCCCAAGGGCCCCGAAACGTCGTCGCCGCCGACAGCACCCTCAGCAGCCTCAACGCCTCCCGTGTGCCCAGAATCACCCCTCTGATCCTTGCCTGGCGTTCCTGAAGATATCCCTGCCGCTCTGACCGCCCGCAGACATATTAGACTCCACGTGCCGCCGCTGCTACCGCCCCCAATTGTGGTTTCCCCAACGTGGGCGCCTGGCGTCAGATCACGCAGCCATCCAAGGACAGCCACTCCCAGGAGGCATAAGCGTACCAGTAGGCGCGTCGGCCTGCTGTAGCGACCACCAGACGTATCGCATCGGGCTGTTGCAACCACGGAGAGGGCCGGCGAATCGATAGCGCAGGTGCCAGCGACAACTGCCATGCCGGCTGTACGCGCCGCAGCACCATCGCGCACATGATACATACTTGATATTGTCTGCAGTGACAGGCAGCGGGGGTACATGCCTTATTTACGTTGCAGGCAAGGATTATACGTTGTTGCTTGTAAAGTAGTTAGCGCCGTCCAGGAGGAACATGCCGCAGTGTTCCTGCAAGACAGGGTAAAGTGTCTGCGCCCGTAAGCAGAAATGCTCATACACGCGTAACGTCACGCGTATACTGGACGTTGTCACACTTTTTCGTCATGCTATCCCGGCAACACGAGCAGCTTTTAGTCAACATGCAAGGTGTGTGCCCGGCTCGTAGAAGGGCAGAGCATACATATGAGGCATCGCTGTTTCGTAGCTATTTCCGCCCCTTTGTATCAAAAAGAGGCTTTCGACATTATATTAGAACCGCAGTGCTTGTGCCTTCATACATAGTTAACAAGAGCTAGTCACAAGGAGAGACAGACAGCGCAATGACAAAACAGACCTCCATGTGACAAAACACATCACCACGTTTAACGTCACTAAGTGGATCGTGGATCATTGCGATGACACAGGGGGGATCCCACCGCTGCTCTCGCACTCGCCCAAATATCCGCGACATGACAAGGCACAAAATCTACTACCCGCGTTAAAACACGAGCGGCACACCCCTGTGCAGAACGAAGGACGAATAATTTCCATGCTCCGCGCGAGGAATCTATAAAGGGGTATAGTACTGCTACAGAATTATTTATTTGGCGACAGGCTAGGGTTGGCGTTGGGAGAATAAAAGCACTGACAGAGGAGCGTCTGACATCTTTGAAGAGAAGTACGCAATTTACACAGCTTTCATAGTCCCTGATCGGCCCTCGATTGACGCCGATAACTAGCTGGTCTGGATTGCATTGGAGCCCGTGAATGGAAAAAAATCGCCGAGAGGAAGAAAAACGTGTTGGCTCTGACCTCCTTCCGCACCTGGGTACTTCAGGAAAAAGCGAGATGCAAGCTGCGAGCCAGCTTGAAAGCCCTAGTTGCGGCTGGATCTAGACACAGAACCCCTGCGATCTCAACCTCCTGTCGCCCGAGACAGCAGCCACAAGTGTGAGACCTGCAACAAACTCAGTCTTTCTTCGATTTGGACAGAGTTAGCCCTCACGCGTTGTACTTTTCAGACAAAATGAAAGAGCTCGCATTTCGATTGCCCATCAACGGTCGCACCAGCAATTCCCAGGAATACGCAATGTGGTAGTACACAAATACATTCAGCACCGCCTCCAGACGTGTACATAGAGGTTTCGCAGTTCAGGCACGATTATATCTCAATGAGGTGCTAGCCTCTCACTGCGATCGATATAGATAATAAAAGGGCACTGCGCGCTGCCACCTATTACATGATACCATTACACACGCACCGCTCTGGTCTGTCTTGGCCAGCGAAGCAAGACAGAGCTAGCTAGTCCCGGCGACATAGTGCCGCTTTCCAGCTCACACTCACGTTGCAGCGCGGTCCCCTTCCGTTTGCACTCCTGCGTTCCGGAGATTCCAGCTTCGCGTCTAAAGTGCAGCAGACCTCGTGAAGAGGCGCTAGCGCAATCGACTGTTGGGGACACTTTCTGGGTGATTTAAAGAAAGAAGAAAACGCCCCTTTCGGAATTCGGCCTGTTACACATGAAAAGGCTGTCGCAGCCGAAACGCCAAGATAGACACGACAGACTTTGTTTAGAGTGCAACTCCAGCGTGTCAAAATGGCGAAACTGGCTACGGAGGAACAGTTGAGGCACTTCTCCGTATTGAGCGCACTGGGTACCGAACACGGCCTCTAAGGTACGCGAGCCTGATGGCAAGTCAATAGTTTCACTGCAGTATAAGTGCGTGCAGTAACTTATGCGTATGGCACTCGAAGTGGTTCCACCGCAAGAATCAGAGGCGCTCTGCTCGAAGAAGAGCTGTAGCAGCCAAAGCGGCAAATACAAGTGACACATGTTTGTTTGGTATGCCAGCTCAGTATATCGGAATGGCGACTGTGTGGTCTTAATGACGAATCGCTTTGGGAGTTATTCCGTGAAACGCTCGGAGGACTAGGACATTCAGCAAAAATTGTTTCTGGATTGACAGGGGTCCTCATAAGCGCGTTTTGGCAGGCCGCTTGCAAACCGATGTTTTATCCGAAACCCAACATCTGGTTTGCCCTCTTGCATGACCCAGTTTCTTACGTTCCTCGAGAAGATTGCCATAGCGACGCAGCTTTTCCTGAAAGCGGGGGCAATATTTCCCGAACTCAATCTCGCCAAACTATCGCGAGACTAGGCAAGCTTCAAACCTGCGCCTGCTTTTAGGGTAGTAAATGTACACGAGCAGGCACAACGTCACGTCAGAAGGCCTCAGAAAACAGTACGCATGATGCACTGAGCCGACGGACTCCCGGCTTGACGACTTCAAGCCCCTAAGAAAAACGCCCGTAGCGAGTGCGATATTTTGTTCGTGGGAACGGTAAGAAGTGTCAAATCTTTGTCCTTTCCACGTGGACACTACACCCCACAGTGATGGATCACATACAAGAATGAATGCGTACGTGTGCAGCTCGCGCTTCTGGACAAACTGCAGAGCTGTGTGTCATTTGGCATGAATACAGGGCTAGCCTTATTCGCGCGCGGAGATGTCGCTGGAGTATGTTGTGTGCAGTTCTAACATTGTATCAGGTCTCCCAAGATCAGTCTTGCCCGCGACTTCGTGAAGCACCTGCGTTTTGTGGTAGAAACATACGGATGCGCTTTTCCCTCTCTATGTGTTCGTGTTTGCCCCGAGTTGTACACGGCGTCCACGGTGTTTGAAAGACTTTCGGGGGACGGTGGAAGCAGGTGTACTTTCTGTTCATCTGCGCAGGGTGAAGGCTGAAGTACGCAATGGACGATGTAGACGCAGTGTATATTGGAAAGAGGCCACTGCCGATTGGATGGACGATGTAGACGCAGTGTATATTGGAAAGAGGCCACTGCCGATTATTACAGACAGAATAGCGGTACCTCGTGTGAGGGCGCTGCAATGTTCGCTCCTCGCAATAATCTGGTCGCTACGCACATACAGGCACAATCATTGAAAGCTTAGACTTCCCTCGCGATTTAAGCCAGTACGTCACAAGTTTACTCAGACGACACATCGCTGCCGCGGCATTCATTCAGTGGGACGCTACGTACAATAACAGACAGTCCAAACCCTGAGTATATACCAGTGTTCAAATGGAACTAGACATGTGTATTTCGCTTACTATCATGTTAACGAATGCTAGGAGGAACAAAGTCCGGTGCTTATGTACTAGTAGTGGGACAGGTAGAAGTCACAGTAACAATAAAAGTAAAGACGTGTAGGTGGTAGTGCGTTTGACGGGTAAGCGCACGACTTCTTGACTCTCCAGTGCATTTCGTTCGTCTACAACGAGGGCCGTGATGTGTTTGAATACCACGTGGGAAAGCGGCTTTTCTTCCTTGAAGTAACGTGTGGAATAGACGTGAACTGTGAAACCGCAGGAGGCTAATACTTAGGTCCGGTGTACCTAAGTTGTGATTCCGGTGTGAGGTGCCCAAACCGTACGGTTGCAGTAAACGTGCAAGACGACGACGGTTTAACATCATCACACGTGGTTCTATCTTCATATTTCGTGCCCGCCGAAGTCCTTGCTTATGTAATTTAGCAAATACCTGGTACCCGTAGATACGACATAATCTCTTATTATGGATAAGCACTTCACCAGAGGGTTTAAGCAACGCACGTTCTCTAACAGTACCCGGTATGCCTACAATCGCTCTCCTGCCCATCACATAGGTGCGCAACGACTGGAACGTCAGTTGAACCTATTCCTCCTTCGAACGGCAGCAGTCTGTTCCACGTCAATCTCAGCAGCTACACTTGACTGCCAACCGGCTTTCTACAAGATTATTTGTCGCTTCGCCACCTGGAGACTCCACATCGTGTCTCCTGCAGCGAAAGAACGACCGCAGCACTGTACGTTCATACTATTGTTTTTTCTTCTTTCACCGCAGGGGAGAATACAATATGATTCTGGGCCACTCAGCTGACAGCTGTGCTGCGGCTTGCAGGTCATTAGCCACTGCTTCTCCACCCATCTCTACCTGCCACAATGCTCTTGTCTGCCACGCTGGCACCTTCCATCCATCCGAAGTATTCCATCAGCAGTCGCGAGTGCGACGGCAATAGTGAACCCGTTTCGTTAACAGCAAAATGAAGGAGAGCAGCAACACTAACGAGTAGTAGTAGGCCTCTGCGGACCAGTACAAGCTTAAGCAAACACGGTGACTAAATTAAAAACGGCAAGAGACCCCCTCAGCGACAACTGGTTATCGTCTCAGATGGGCGAGAGGGTATCAGAGCATCTGGACCAAAAGGACGAGTCTTGACTGACTGCGCTGCCAAGCGAATTTGAAGGCGTGCGTCTGCGCACTCGAACGCCGTAATACATTTCCTATCTTCCGGTGAGGCACTGCAGAGAGAGAGAACAGCTACCACGTCCTGCGGTACATCTTACACGCTTGCAGAGGTTGTACCAAGCATCGTAGCACACTGTATGGTATGTAATGCAGCTCCCGGTATGCTTGCTCCTTCTATTGTGCTACCACCAATTCAAGTAGGACGTTTGAATATCTGGATTTCTCTCACCTGCTTTTTCTCCACTCCTCCGGAGCTGGCGCTGTGCTGGCTCGTGTGTATTGCTAATTTGTTTGTGCTGCTGGCTTGTCTGTACTGCTGAGTTGTTTGAACCGGGGTGGTCCATATTGCTTCTGACTCGTGTTTAAAATTGCTTTCCAGTTGACGCCCTTCGTCCTGCTTCGGTTGTGGCTTCCACAGTTTCTTGTTGCGACGCTCACACACTTCACTGCACAAGTCTGAAAGTTTTACGCGTCGTTGCTGCTCGAAGACATGAGCCTTAGAAAAAAAATGCTCCACAAACCTTTTTTTTGTGATCTAATGCGTAGAAGGGCCGAAGGCACTTAGCTAGAAAATCACTCAGACTGTAGAAAATGGACCAACAGCAGAGTACGTAACAGTGACATTCACCTGACTTGTCGACCAGTAAAAGAGCGAGATTTTTCTTTGAAGGGTGGAGATATTTGTTCTGAGCAGCCGAATACAAAAGCGTCAACAAGTGGTTCTCGTGCAGGCACTGGAACGCCAGTAACACCTTGAGCATTCGGACGTAGTAGTCTCCCCAGATAAGAAGAACCTTCTCTGAGATCTGTGAAGCGCATCTAAAGACGACAAGTCGCGACGCTGAAAAAGTGAATGCAGCAATATACGAGCTTGCGCATTATATGCTTCACTGCTTTCGTCAAAAAAGGAGGTTCAAAGAACTGATACTTGCCTAAGGAGCTTCTAGATGCTCTCTCTATGTATTCACGCTTGAATTGTTTGATACTGGCAACCCACGTCCAAACCGTCGTGCCACGCTCGCGCACAAAAAGATACACTTCTCTTACAGGGATTAACAACACAGAGGAAAATAGTGGGGAAGAGATGACTGTCAAGACGGCGGAGTCATAACCTTTCCACGGCAATAAAGCGAAGCACCAGCATAGCACTGAATGACAGCATCCGACCTCATATGCAGAATGCCGACAGATGCAGAAAAGCAACATCTGTAACCTGAAGAACATGAACGACACGCTAATGCGCGGACGGCAGCAATGCAAGAAAGTTAACGCTTAGTAAAAGCGAATAAAGTATGTGGGTCTAAACGCTTTGCAATGGCCGTAGGGTGGCTGCGCCACCATCAACGTAGGTACACTGGCAGTCTCAGGCGGATGAATTCAGAAAGAAACTCGGTGTCGGCCTTCAGGGCTAACTCATACAGGTTTACAGCACCAACAATGGCAGCAGGTCAGGAGCACAATTGAAGGTACAACTAGACAACAAAGAAGAACGTGGGTCAGTCAGCCAGAGCCCGAGCGATATTCAGTATCACCTCCTTGTTAGCTTATTTGTGAGGGACGGAATGAATGCTAGAGTAAGTAAATAAGGCCCGACAAGCGTAACCTGTCGGACGTGTAGATGCGGCTGTACTCCGTTTCCTTGCTAACGTACCAAATTTATACAAGCTTACAGGAGGTAGTCCATTTGTCGATAATATAATAGCAAACGTCAGGTAGTCGGTACACAGCTTAGCCAAAACGTTCGAGGATTCAGCTTTTTTTTCGGTCTTGGCCATTCGATTCGGTCAGATACATCATTGTTAACCGTATAAGAGACCTGAGGATCAGCGAAAATCCACACTGGTGAACAACTCGCCACTCTCGAACAAACAACGACTTCTGTGTTGGACCTGCTAGGTAGTGGTTCTACTACCGCGCACGAGTTACGTATGAGCTTGTAAACACGTTGTTCTCTGCACTTCCTCACTGGGCCGAAGGCGGCTTTGTTTCCGGAACGTCTTAGCCTCGTGAAATAGATTCGTTTCCTGCGGACCTAGGTTTTTCTGGCGGGCACATCTTTCTTTGCAGTACACCTCTCCGGCGCCACTTCGGGCACAAAGGTGCAAAATAGGGTGTTCTGGCTGAGCAGCGGCTGTACGCAATTATTGCCCTGCCTTCCCAAGATGAGTAGTTTGTAATCCTTTCGAAATACTACCAGCAGCCATCTCTACTGCTATTCTCTCGGAGTTGCATGTCACATACGACGGAGCAAAGGCAGCTCATAAACAACATCGTCGTCGAGTTTGAAAGGCGTTCCATTAGAGAATAGCGCACGACAGCGAACTAGGGATTTCAGGCATTGCACGCTTGCAAGCTACACAGCAGGACAAGTGCCGTTAACGTTGAACATAGTGAGTAAATTCGCTATATCAACCTGCTTAAGGCTGATCTTTACATGCTTTGGGACTTCTGCATCCGAGGTCCACACCGGAGCAGCGCAAGCGTTTTTGTCATTCAGCACCTAGAAACACTAAAAGCATAGTAATAGCGTTTGAAGAAGAGGAGGTGGAAAAAGGAAAAGACATTAGCGGGAAAAGTGTGGGAAAAAAGCTTTGTGGTGAATGGAAGGTAGAGACTTCTGCACAAACACGCGGGCCACATAGCAGGACAGTGAAGAAATTCAGGATTAAGAACTGCCCTTCTAGGAAGATAACCCATCTTCTAGAGCACTGAATGTGAAGCACGTGTACTCTTCGTCACCTAAATCACACGATGAGCTCTCCAGACAGTAGTATAGTTGAAGTGTTTGGAGCCGAGTAGAGAATAGCGCATAACTACTGAATGAGACAGATAAACTGCAACTCCACGGTAGAAACTCTCCCCAGGGCACCTGAGGAAAAACTTCAGAAGGAAAGACGATGGTTGACACTACCAGCGCAACAGAGGCGCCGGCAGGCACCCTCAGTAAAAGCTAGTAACAAAGCTATGAGACTGATGAGAGAGACAGTAGATACTCTGGAGAGATGCTATTGGGTTCCTCACATTTTGGACGCACACATCTTTGACTTACGCAGTAGGTAGGAACTGGAGAGTCTGACAGAGACGGAGGGATCTTTTCGACCAACATCAGTAGCTGAAGTGAAGCGGATCGTCCTGCAGTGTAGCGATTGTCTGTATACCAAACGAGTCCAGTGTGCGTGAACAGACTAAAGGTGACGGCCAGGAGGAATCAGTAGGCACTCAGTCACGTGGATGTCTACGACTAACTGAACCACGGGAACTGATGTTGGCTCACAAGAGCACAGCCTAGCACAGGTGAATCGATAAAAATCTTACAACCTGAAGTGACTGACGATTAGAGAACGCCTACGTCAGTAAAGGTGCAAGGCCTTCCGAAAAACCTGCCCGCAAATACTGATTCTTGCCAATGACTACCGGTCTTTGCCAGCGAATACTGATTCTTGCCAGTGAATAAGGCGAACTTACAAGTAGGACACAGGAGGACGTCTCCCGCTGATGGTCACTAGCCAAGCCTTTTAGTATTTTATGTTGTCAATGAGAGCCCGTGTGCGCTAAACTGCGGTGCAAGGCGTAAAGCTTGCCGGAACAGGCGTTTTCGCATCCATTTGGGTGTGCACACAAGAATGCCAGCAACCTGTACCATGTAACACGAAGGATAGGTGAAAACATCTCCTCGATTCTTGTATGCAACTGAATGTGCATCGGTGTTCCGCAAAAGTCTTACTCACGTATATAGGGTAACACCTGTAGACCCATATTGTGCCGGAGTCGCATGACCGCGTTTACAGATATGCGGGTGAATTGGTGAGCGTTTTCCTAGATGCGCTAAACTCCCAAGCGTGTACACATGGCAGTCTGAACACTCAAAAGCTCGTGGACCCGCCGACAGACACAGCTGCAGTGCAGCTGCAGTGCGCCGCACACTCTAATGTATTAGAGTGCGTTGTTTCAGCCTCTTTATCGGAGGTGACTGTTTAAACCCGTACTTTGGGTGCTTCTACAGCAGTATGCTCCATCATTACGCGGTTGCTACCCAGAATGAACGACTCGCCACTGCGGCCTTGTACACCAGGCGCTGCTAGTCCTGGATTGTATATATCATTTTTGCTGAGCTAAGGTTTTAGTAGTCCTCTTGTGGACACGTTCTTGTGCCGACTACACAGCGGGAGCCGGCAGCTGGTGTATCCGATTTGGTTCCTATTGTATGGGTTTAACTTTCCAGCGGTTACACGACGATAACGGTTGACCCTCAATGTTAACGGGGAGCAGAAGAGGGATGGTTCTCTATAGCTATCCATTACCTTCGTTGCCATTTCCCACCTTTTGCACCGGGACATCAATCAGGCGCAAATAAAGGTTAACCATGGAGGTGATTCGTCTGAATTGCCGCGTGGCGTAAGCTACATCATCCTTATGAATTTACTTCTATACCACGCTTGTGTGTACAACAGCGCTTTGCAGCATTTGTGCCAATGAGACGTCGTTTTATTGGAGTCTACTTGGAATTACGCATCCGAACTTCCGCGCACCTCACTCGGGCTTATATGAGAGTTTAGACAGCACGGGACTGTTACCGGCACTATCCGCGTCCCCCCGACTTTATAGGAGTGTGCACGGTGATGATCACGCTTGAGCGGTGGCGTGTCAAATCATGTAATTTTTAGGCGCTATGTTTGCGGTCGCCTTCTGCATATGAAATTTAGCACGCTGGTATGGTATAGAAGTGTACCGCTACCACACGATGGTGCACGGAGATGGGACGCTTGCGTCCTACGGCCATTGACATGCGACATACAACCGGTAAAGGAGAAGGAGCTTCCATTCTCCAGTGCAGATCTTGCTGCTTCTCTTGCCTAATAAGGATACATGCGTGTCAGGGACAAGACAATCTTCAGCATTTCAAGCATGTATTATTAGCATGTAGGATCTCCAGCCGCAGAGCAGCGCGCGTCCTCTGACGGTGCAGCTATGCCCGGCCTTTGCTGAGGCTCCTGGGGTTGCCGTTCCCCTTGTTACTGTTGCTAATTCATCTCTCAATGGTGTTGTTCGTTTTCTATTGCGATATGCTGTCTGTTGTTCTCTCAAGGCAATTAGGCAGATCTTGCCCTATCCAATTACATGTCCTTAAAAGAATCTCGACTAGGGTCTCCGTGAGTGCCCCTTCGCGAACGCTCTTCCCTACACGTTGACTAGTGTATCTGAGGGTGCTGGGGAACGCGTACACCGCGCGCTGTGGTTTGATGTCGGCCGGCTGCAAGAGAAGGAATCCTTGAAGATATCTGAAACAAAGCACTTTTCCACCGTATTGCGCTTTGTCCATTTCCATGTACCTTGCAATTTGTCTACGTTGAGAGTTTCACTTTTAGTGCCCAACCGTTTGAACCCTTCCGAGTGCTGTGTCGAGAGGTGTCTGTGCGGCTAGAGTGGAATTACGAGTGCGTTTCGTTGGTGCAGCAAATTTTCTCTCTTCTGCCGTGCGCATTCCTCACTGTGGACCACAGATCTGGAGACTCAATAGTTTCCGCTACATCAATTAGTGACATAGGAGTCGCATTCCCCACAACTTCCCCGCTCACACTGTACGGAAGAGAGGTGACGGAGGAGCACTGGCAGTCTCCTGTACTTTAGCTGTCTCTGCCACATCAGCGAACAGGATATACACCAAAAACCTGTCCAACAGCATAATCACAAAGTAAAGAGCTTTTCTTCTCATCATGTACGCTGCATAACGACTACCTGTGAACACTGCACGTAGCGGGTATCCGTGTGTGTGTGCACGCTTCTGCCCAGTACCTTCTTTACAGCGGCAGCTGTCGCCTCCCCTGCTTTTCTTCGATTTACGAGAAGGAAGCAGCCTTGATGCCGAGTTATCCCCAAGCGCAGACCCCCTGGAAGGCTGCAGCGTATCCAGCGCAAGCCTGCGCGCGGGCAGAAGTGCACTGCAGTGCATGCGTACAGTTACGTCGTTAGGTAGCCCTTCAGGGGGCTCAATGTTACCAAGAGGACCGCTGCAGAAATACACTGCTAGCACGAGTAGAAGCGACAGCAGAAAGAGCGCCGGCAAGAGAATTAGCGGCAGTGAGAGCAACCGCAACGAAGAAAGCCACGAAAACCGCAGCGACAACTGTCGTTGCTGGTCGCAGAACACCAACAACAAGCGTCGGCGCCTCAATAAAAACTGCCCGAGTCCATTTCGCATGCAGCGGTCTAACAACAGGAAATCCAGAGAGCAGAGCGACAAATCCTTGCCGAGGGTGTCAGCAACCGACGCATGCCGCAAGTTGCTAAGGCGCCACCACCTCTCAGCTACACTCCTTCATAGTTTCGCTGTTCCGAGAACGCATAGGTTTTTAAACAACGATCTCAGTCTGAGGAACAAACACACCGCCACTTCAAGGAATTTCTTGACGCCCTGCCACAACAGGTGTGCGACGCAGAGAGTGCTTCTCTTCCGCTGATACTGGTGCTTTACCTACAGCGCTGGCTCCTGCTTCCTCTGTTGCTCCTCAGCACACGTCCAGGAAGATTATACTCCATTGACATGGCGTGAACATGTTCACGCCCCCTCCTGACGGGCTCCAGAATGCACCTGTCCATCAGACACGGTACTCACTCGCATGAACAGGCGTGCCGACAGGAGAATATTTCCGTCAGACACATCGTCTTATGCATGTAGATAGACCTACTGTTGAATCGCTGTACGTTTACAGTATATGGATTCTACATAAGCACCTTGTGCTTGTTCTGTATTTGGGGCTGCTTAAACGGGAGTACAGCATTTTGAAGCCAAGTCAGATAGTTGGTGCAGCTGACCATGATTGTCTTCCTTCCGTGGGGATGCCTTCGTGTGTACGAGGCTCTGCAGCGGCGCACGCTGTGGCCGCTACTGCAGCAATTGCACGTATCGTACTCTAGTGCGGTTGCTCAATGAGCGGCTACTTTCTCTGCAAGGGCAGTTTTGGAATTGCTGCTGCCACGCTTAGTAGGTGCGCACCTCCGCTACTGCTGTTGCAGCGATTCCATTCAAGGGAACAAAAACACATCCCCTAACATTCAACATAGCACATTGCTACTACAGTAGGTGGCTATTAATGGAAAAAAACGGCACAGGTCTTGGTGTTGCAGGTGATTGTTCTCTGTGTGTTTCCAACAACAGAAACAGCACTTGACCGTGTAGTAGGATTGTACGTCTGGGTGTCTGTCCTGATTAGGCTCGTGGAGTACAAAGCTGTAGGGGTATAACCTTGCTGCAGCGGCTGGAGGGAATTTTACGGGTGTAACGCCAGAGATTTCTCACACTCTTGCAGGTGTATCCACTGCCGCACGGAGGCGGTGCATTTTGCCATTTTACTGCTGCAGTTATGATATTACTCTTCCTTTCCAGTCATATTCGCCTGCGGATCTGGTATGTTTGCATTCGGTGCTGCGGGAGACTTTTGAAATTCGCTATGCCTAGATGTCGGCTTTCGCTGGTGCTTCTTAAAATATGTTTTACTTCTACAGTAGCTCCTTCTGATGCTTTTCAAAACTAGCAGAGTTAAGAATATACAGTAGAAGCCATTTCCTACAGCCAATCGGAGCAGAACAATTATCAGTTTCAGGGAAGATACTCTAGAATTGCGGAAGCGTCGTTCTTAAGTGATGTGGATACTTACTAGTGTGTTCCGTGCTCTCAACACTCCAGCTGACAACGCGTTACAACAACAGATCTTTCACCAAAGACACGTCCTCAACTGCGTTTTGTCAGCCGCAAGAACTGTTGCTTGAGCTAGAAGAACATGAGCTGCAGCACTTGAAGTGCTGCAGGGTGCGCACGTAATCTGAAAGGCAACCCGTGCCCTGCCACATGAGAAGAAGCTAAGGCTTCTACACTTTGTCAATGGCAACAATACGTTCCTGTGCTTGGCTGCTCATTCGATTGAGACACGTCGTATTTTCGGCTGTTACTGCAGTGTCAGTCCCGCGGCGCTGACAGTGGCCACGCCATATGAAGCAGGCATTGCTGGCGCGGCAGAAATAGCTTCAGGTGTAACAGCCGAATCACAAGAGCGAAATCAAAAGCACTCACCACATGCCTATTGACTCCAAGGTCAGCAACCAGACGAAATGTAGCACTCAAGTCAGCAGCGGAACTGTGAACAGTAGGGGCTGTGGCAACGGCGTTCCTAAGTTGGGAGGCGGTACCATGAACAACATTCGCGTCACCAGGTGCAACACTAACAGCAGCGGGACGGGGGTAACAGCATCGATATATGCAGCACGAAAAAGTGCAGCAACAGCTGTCAAACAAGCATTTCCTTCTGCGGGGACATATGAAGTGGAATGAGCGCACGGCAGCAGAGAACAAAACAGCAGCAAACACGAGCGTATACGTATCAACCGCAGCAGTTTTAGGTCCTAGAGTAAGATTTTAACTCCGGCTGAATTTGCTGACAGCAGGAGCGGGACGCTCTGCCCTCAGTCCCTGCGCCTATGTGACCGCTGGCGGCACTGCAGTTTCTCCTGCTGCTGTAGGAGTTGCAGAGATGTCAGCCAGTTTCTCTACTAAGGAATGGGCCGCAGTAGCCGCCTCACCGGCAGGAACTGCAGGAGCAGCAGCTGTTAGCCCCCAGCTGAATTCTTCAGCAGCACATACTAGATGTGTGATGGCATACGACACGATAGCATTTCAATTAGAAACGGCAAACGAAAGGAATAAGAAGTGCCCGACTGCTGGCACGGTGCCATTACAGCAGCAAAAAGAGACGCAGGACGTACACCACTCCCCAGTAGACGCTTCGCTGCAACATCTGCAACAGCAGCAGCGCCTACAGGAAGCGCAGCACCTACAAAAAGCGCACCACCTACAGAAAGTGCAGCACCTACAGAAAGCGCAGCACCTACAGAAGGCGCAGCACCTACAGAAAGTGCAGCACCTACAGAAAGTGCAGCACCTACAGGAAGGGCAGCGGCAGTTCCAGATGCACGATGAGATGCGACCCCAACAAGAGAAGATGGAACAGGAGCATCACCACCAACAGCTCCAGACGGTAGATCAGTGTGGCGACCCCCAGTTCTCTCTGCGGTTCCAGAATATGCCGATGGTGGACTTGCAGCAGGAGACTTTACACGTGACGTATCCACAAGAGCACAAACGGTTGCTACGGGGAGAGCAGCAGCAGCAGCAGGACCAGCAGATGCAGCAGCAGCTCTGGAGAATAGAAGGTGTTGGCTTTTGCGAGACTTCGACGCGTAATCAGCAGCAGGAAACGCTGCAGCAGTACGTGCTTCAGCAACAACTGTGCAGGCTGGAAGGGCAGTACCCTTTGCAGGCCCAGCAGCAACAACGAGAAGACCACTACTTCCAGCTGCCAAAGGATGGTCTTCAGGAGCCATTGATGCTGCAGCCTCATCATGCCGTCTATCCCCAGCAATTACCTCTGCATCCTATCGTCGAACCGCAGCAGCATCACCACTTGCAGGAGGCGTGCCACCATGTGGAGCACCCTATAACGCTACAGGAGCAGCAAGTGCTACGAGAAGAGCGCAGGAGCCATCACACAGCACACGTGCTGGAAGATTCATCTTTTCCCTCGCTCGAAGAAAAGTCACTGCAGCAATCGGAATCAGCATCTTCCCTTGCGTGGGCCGACTTCCCTGCAGCAGCAGCAGCAGCAGGAGTGTGTGGTCGAATCCCTGATACCTCGCATGACCGTCTAAAGGAGGCAGCGACCGGCCGTGTAGCATCGTCGAAAAATTCGAAGGTGCCGTCAAGAGCGTTTACTTCACCTACGGTACCAGGTATGTCAAGCGCTGCTCCCTTTGGTTTATCAGACAGATACCGTTGTTTAATAAATAGTAGTTTTAGTGCTCTCTATGTCACTATCTCTCTGTGCATGCGGTGAGCTACGCATAGAGGAAGCGCATCTTGTAGCGGTTATATATTGAGGTTCAGAGAGCCCAAGGACGTCTCCATTGCTACTGCAGCTGTCTTGCTTCTTCACTTGGTCCACCTCTCCCGGTGCTTCCACGGTGGGCTTTTGTTTCCATCATCTGAGGTGCCTGTCACATCGTATCAGTGCTGCAGATCATGGTTGCTGCTGCGTCTGCTGCTGTATACTGTATCATAGTTCTCCCTCTTTCGTTTCTCCTTTTTTTGCTGTGGGGCGTTGACTTCTGTCTGTTTCTCGCTTCTGTGTACCTGCTGCTGCATGTCCTTCTCTTCGGTGAGAGAGCATCGTCGGCCTTTTGGCTGCTCTTCGTGTGGAGGTGTTTTTTCAGTTCGCTATTTGCTGCTGCGTTCCCAACTTTTCTCAATCGTGTACAACGTATGATTCTTGGTCTCTCTCCGCTACTACGGGGACTGAATGGCGTGCGAGTTCATTCCCTTGCTGCAGCTTTCAGCACCCTCCTGTAGCTACTTTGTTAATGATGCCCAATGTTGCTGCTGTTGCTGCGGCGCCTGGCAGTGCGTGACGTTGGGCTGGCAAACGTCTACAGCAGCATCATCGGCTTCGCTGCTGCTGACTCGTACTGCTGTCACAGGTGCTACACGCAGAGTTGACAGCAGCTCCATGCTTCAGTCAGACGACTTCCAGCAGTGGCAGCACCACCACCAAAAGCAAGAACCCCGACAACAACATCACGAAGAAGAACAGCTGCACCAGCTACAGCAGCACCAGCTACAGCAGCATCAGCTACAGAAGCCCCAGCTACAGGAGCACGAGCCACAGCAGCAGCACCAGTTAGAAGAGCAAGAGCTACAGCAGCAGCAGTCACAGCAACAGCAGCAGCAGCTACAGCAGCAGCAGTCACAGCAACAGCAGCAGCAGCGACAGCAGCAGCAGTCACAGCAACAGCAGCAGCAGCTACAGCAGCAGCAGCAGCTACAGCGGCAGCAGTTAGAGCAGCAGCTGTGTGGACATGTGGATAATGAAGAAAGTCAAGCAACCGTCGCCTCTCTGCCGTCTTCAGCACACAACAGACGTCGTCTTCTCACCGGTCACAACGGCAGCAGTAAGGAAGAAAACAGCATCTCTCTGCAGGAGACGCCTTGTCGGGATGTCACTCCGGGGGATGGTCACAGCAGCAGCAGTAGAGTCTGGGCTGAACACATAAGTGACAGCGGCCGGGTGGGAAACAGAGTGCTGTTCACACGCTCTTATCCTGTGAACAACAGCAGCAATACGTTCAGTGACGTAGTTGGCAGCAGCAAGTTCCTGCGGTGCAGAAGTGGCAGCAGCGACGGCAGCAGCAGAGTATGTACCGCGTACAAGGAGGTCGTGGCCGATGTTAACACGGGGATAACACACTCCAGACGTACAGCTTACGTCGGGAAAGAACAGCAGCAGGCAAGCAGCAACGAACATCGTCAGGACAGCGGCAGACGCAGCAGCCGCTGGTCGTGGTCTACTATGGAAGAGCAGACACATAGCGGAATGAAAGTCTCATATGTATACTCACCTTGTGAAGAAGCGCTATTAGAGCGAACGTTTTACAGTACAAATCACTCTGCAACGACGCCAGGTGCAACAACAACAGCTGCTGAAGATCCTGCTATTCTAGGAATTGACTTCCCCCAAGACCGCAACGCCTGCACTGACACAGATGATGCATGTGATTTAGCATCATCTGCTGATTCTACTGGTGCAGCCCCTCCACCGCCCCAACTCTATTCAGCTGCCATCCGAGGTAAACTTACTTTCCGCAATTTATCAAGCTGCACTCGAAAACAATACCATCGCCTCTTCGATGTTGTGCAGTTCTGTTGCTTCTCTCGCTCGTCCAACTGCTGTTGTCCCTGCCGGTATCCCCACACACCGACTCCCTCCTACCGCTGTTGCATCAACACCACTGCACTCTGTGCTCTTCCATCTTTGCATGCTGCTGTCTTCTCTCTCTCCCTCTATATATCCATATGACTCCATCTTTCTCTCTTTGTACATATATATATATATGTATATGTATATGTATAAGTTCCTTTTGATCTGCGTCCTGTTGCGTTGCCGCTGGGTTGTTCGTTGATATAGTGCCCACCTGTTGTCTTCTTTTGTGCTGCTGTCGGTGCTGCTGCATCACCGCTGCAAATGGAACCTGCTGCGAGACGTGATTCTCCTCCGTGCTGGTGGCTACGTTGCAGCAGCTGCCACGTTGCGTGGCCAGTCTCCGTCGTAAGAGGCGTCGCTTTAACTGCATACTTCTCTTCATCTTCTAAAACTGCGTTTGCTGCTGCGGCTGCTGTTGCAGCCGAGGTGGAAGAGCATCCAGATGCATCTCCAGTGGCTGCTGCAGTTCTCTCTGGGCTGCCCTTATCCCCAGTTGGAGGCTTATCGCCTTGCAGGTGTCCTCCTTCTCCTATACACTGCTCTGGCACTGACTGTGGAGATGCTGTTGCTGCTGCTGCTGCTGCTCGTGCAACGACGGATCCCGCTGCTGTTGCAACACCGGATCCTGCTGCAGCAGCTTCTTCTTATCGAGTTGCTGCTGCCTCCTTCACTTCAGATATCTGCGGCGCTGCTCTTGGTCCAGCGGGGAACGACGCCTCAGGTGTTGATAATGTCTCTGGAGCTCCTGATTTCCCTCAACCTCCTCCTCCTACAGATGGGAGCAGCAGTGCTCGTCTTCTTTTCAATGACATTGTCCTTCGTAATGGTGCTGCATCGTCTCCTTCGCGCGGAGCTGCTGCCGCGTCTCCCACTCGAATGGCTTGTCCTGCTGATCTCTCTGCTGACGCTGACGTTCATAATGGAACTCTCGTTTGTATTGCTGCTCCGCTCTCCTCTCCCGCTGTTTCGCTCTCCTCTCCTGCTGTTCCGCTCTCCTCTCCCGCTGCTCCGCTCTCCTCTCCCGCTGCTCCGCTCTCCTCTCCCGCTGCTCCGCTCTCCTCTCCTGCTGCTCCGCTGTCCTCTCCCGCTGTTCCGCTCTCCTCTCCTGCTGGTCCGCTCTCCTCTCCCGCTGTTTCGCTCTCCTCTCCTGCTGGTCCGCTCTCCTCGTCCGCTGTTCCGCTCTCCTCTCCCGCTGTTCCGCTCTCCTCTCCTGCTGCTCTGCTCTCCTCTCCCGCTGCTTCGCTCTCCTCTTCTGCTGCTCTGCTCTCCTCTCCTGGTTCGATCTCTCCTGATGCTGTGCCTGACTCTGGTGCTGCTGCTTCCCCAGCACATTCCTCTTCTTCGCCTGCGTCCGCCTCTGCTGCTCTCGCCTTCCCGTCGGTGCCTTCTCGTTGCTCTTCTTCAAGCGACGTTGCAGCAACTGCTGCTGCTTTCACTACTAGTGACAGACGCTTTGCGAAGGCGTCTCCCTACGCTGCTGTTGCTGAAGTCTCTAGGTACACCTCTTCTACCAGGTCAACAGTCGCTTCCTTTCCGTCTTGCGCATTGTCATCACTTTCTTCTTCTTCTTCTTCTCCGTCTACTGCTCGTATTTCTTCAGCTGCAGCTCTTCCTGCTTCCTCATCTGTCTCATCCGGCTTTGCTGCTGCTGCTGCTTCTCGGGCGTGTCCTTCTTCCCATCCTCATACGTGCGTGTCTGCTGCTCTGCTAACGCAGCAACTTGACGCTGGTTCTTCGCTTCCTCTCGTCTTCCCCTGCAATTCTCCTAGTAGCCTCAGCCTGCTGCCAACAGGCTCTGTTGCAGGTACAGGAAGAAAGGAAGGAGCAACAGCTGTAGAAGAAACAGCACTTCCAGATCGGACAATTAAAGGTATGGAAGAAGATTCCTTCATGACTGCAAGAACTCCCCTGCCGCGGCTTCAGCACCGAAGAAGAGACGTACACGTGCTGCCTTCTGCCTCTTCGTTATCTCCAGTTTTTCTTCCGCTACCTTCATATTATGAAGCACCTTCTGCTGCAGCATCCTCTTTTTGCTCTACCGCTGCTCTAAACCATATCTCTGCTGCTGCTGCAGCAGCAAACATACGTGTCTCTTCTTCTGACACTCCTGCAGCGATGACATCTGCTGCTCCACCTTCCGCCTCTGCTGCTCCACCTTCCACCTCTGCTGCTGCACGTTCCACCTCTGCTGCTGCACGCTCTGCTGTAAAAGAGTGCAATATTGTTGCAGGAGCTGCTTCTTTGACAGCAGCAGGTGCTCCTGTGGGGTTTCCCCGAGGCGAAGCTGCTGCCACTAGCGCCGCAGCGATGTGTGTGTCTCCTTCAGACGCTGCAATGCATGGAACTGCTGCTGTTTCATGGGGAGGTTCCCTTCCTTCTACGCATGCTAAACCGATCCATGTTGATGAACTTGCTGCTTCTTCTTTTTCTGTTGAATCATGTAAAGCTGCTGCTCCTCATTCTCCTTCCTTTGCTGCTGTGGAGGTCTCGACTCCGACAAAGCCTGCTGCGTCCTGTGGGGTTTCGCTAGTTGTGCAGCGACTACTTGAAGGGGCGCTCTCTGACATCGACGGAGAGAACGATTCAACTTTCACTGTTTCCCCTGAAGAAGAGAGCGACTGCAGCAGCAGGAGTAACAGCAGCAGCAGGAGTAACAGCAGCAGCAGGAGTAACAGCAGCAGGAGGACTAACAGCAGCAGGAGGACTAACAGCAGCAGAAGCAAGAGCAGGAGCAGTAACAGCAGCAAGAGCGGTTGCAGCAGGACCAGTAGCCGCAGCAGGAGCAGCAACAGCAGCAGGAGTAACAGCAGCAGGAGCAGCAGCAGGAGTGACAGCAGCGGCAGCAGTAAGAGCAGCAGGAGTGAAAGCAGCGGGAGCAGTAAGAGGAGTAACAGTAGCAGGAGCGATAACAGCAGCAGGAGGAGTGACAGTAGCAGGAGGAGTAACAGCAGCAGGAGCGGCGACAGCAGCAGCAGACTGTGTTCGGGATACTTCAAAGAAGGTAACAGAGAAGTGTCACCATCTTCTATTTCGTTCCACTCGAGAAGAGGGGAGTCGCTCTTGACACGGCGTACTTCGGCACAAGCTTCTTCTCCTTCCCTTGCTGCTTCTATTTCTGTAGGTGAGTCGCGCGAGAGCAGATATAGTGGAAGCTTTCACACGAGACAGGGCAACGCCAGCCGCAGACAGAACTCCGGAAGCAAGAAAAATAGAGGCAGTGAAGTCAGAGCTACCAACTCCCTTTCGAATCGCATGCACAGTAGAAACACCGAGGCACATGCCTGTCACCCCAATAATAGCGTCCTGAACAGCAGCAGCAGCAGTAGTCAGAGAAGCAGTCGCCGCAGCAGCAGCAGCGGTCTCAAACGAAGAAGACGCAGAGGTTTAGACCCCCCAGGCAGCATCGGAGACACTAGCAGCGAGACGGGTGCTGCTACTGCGGCTCACCCACAGAGAGAAGTGCGTGGGGACTGGCAGGTCACCCCACAAAGAAAGATAATAGATGATCCCATGGAGCAAGGACAGCAGCAGATGGTGAACAGACGCCGTCACAAGAGAACGCATTCAACTCCAGCAGCAGCAGCACACGTTATCGAACAGCAGGAGTTGTTGAGGAAGAAGTGCAGGATCTCTACAGAGCATATGTCCCATTGCTCTCCGATGATTGGGGAGCCTCCAACGACGCTAGAGTCAGCAGCATATCCAGCAGCAGCAGCAGCAGCACCAGCGGAAGCAGGGCAACCTCAAATAGAACCAGGAGGTGCTCCTGAAGAAGCAGCAGTGGGTCTTAAAGAAGCGGCAGGGGATCTCGGAGAAGCAGCAGGTATTTCATTGGGTGTGCAAGTGACAGATCAACCAGGAGCAGCACATAATAGTCGAGTGCTGCTGCCGGGTGGTGATGCAGCTGGTCGCCGACGAAGCAGCAGAAAGAGACGTCTGTGTGCTGCTACAGCAGCCTGCCCCATGCAGCCACCCTTTCCCTTGGAGCATATTGCCCACCTGCTACCGCAGCTGCGACTGCATCGTGCAGCGCCGGTGGAGACGAGAGCAGCAGCAACTTTTACTGCAGCAGATGCGAGCGATAGTGTGGGGTCAAAGGGGGCAGTCGCAAGAGAAGAATCATCAGCACTCCCAGAGACAGCAGCAGCACGAGGAAAGACAGAACGAAGAGCATTAGCAGCAGACACAAGTGCAGCAAGTATCGGCGTAACAGGGAGACCCCTGCAGAAGCCAGTTGGGATTTTAGAGCAAGGACATGCTGCTGCAGCAGCACATTCTACAGCGACCGTGGTGCATGGAAAAGAAAAAATAGGAGGAGCAGCAGAAGGCTTCGAAGAAGAATTCAAAGAAGCTGTAGCACACGCACGAGACCCTGTTTTAAATGGTTTCACCGCCCAGCAACTGCGGAGATTGAAATATCAGTTAGATGCTCACGTGCAGCTGCTGATGCAAGCTCTCTACCAAATTCGAAATGAGGTGCGACAGGAGCAGCAAACAGAACTGCAGCACGTGGAGCAGCAGCAGCAGCAGGTGGAGCAGCAGCAGCAGCTGGCGCAGCAACAGCTGGAGCAGCAGCAGTCTTCGCAACACGAACAGCAATATGGAAGATCTGATCAGCAAGAACAGCAGCAGTCTTTGCAGCAGCAGCAACAGCAAATGGAGTCTACGTCTGCTGCTGCACTCGTATCTACTGCTGCACTCGCCGTTAACACCGAGAGATACGAAAGAAACAGATTGTTGCTGCTTCTTCTGCGTCCGGTGAAGAGTTCTGCAGTTGACTGGACGGCAGGCAGGACGCTCACGAGACAAGAACACCTCATGCTCTCTCTCCTGCAATGTTGCAATCAGCTTCTGGAGGCGCGTCTTCAT
>CATKUM010000509.1:0-29279 GCA_949786405.1 Onychomys arenicola
CTGTTGAGCAGTGACCTTACCGCCTTTGTCTACTGACAACGAGTCCCAGATAGTCGATCTCTTGATCGCGCGGCATGCTATGGTGGGGTAGTACGTGAGCCTTGTTGTATATCGTATTCTTATCTGGCAACCATTTAGGATGTGCCGTCTACTCACAGATATTGCTTAAGAGCTAGGCTGCTGGTTGCGCGGCAGGCTATGGTGAGATGGCACATGAGCCTGGCCACAGCTCTCATAGACATTTGACAGTGATATTGATGAACGCATGGCTCCACAGTCTCGCGTTCGTAATCGAGTGTTGAATATAATAAACGCAGAGGAAAGGCTATCAGATGACACGTGCCTTTGGGTATGCTTTGAAACGGGTGCAGAGGACCGTCCCAACTGAGATGTCTCATCTGCACGGAGGATCAAGAGCCCCGATGTTTTTCGTCATTGCCCCCATAGGTAGCACACAACTGGAAGAGATGCTGTTCAGCTTTTCAGACGCCTAACTGTAAAAGCACTGTCATTCCACTACGTCGGTGGCACTGTCGCATGTCTCATCGCGTCAGCGTTTGCTTCAGCTCAGTTGCTTAATTCTACCGCCCTCTCATTTCCATCTCCGCTTGAGGATTGCCGTCGCTGGGGCAACACTACTGGAGTGCACGCGATATATTAACCAGAGACGTTCATTGTTGCGCTAGTGTCTAGAGGCACCTTCCTGTCAGGAGGAGTCGCATTACGAATTTACCACATGTCGCAACAAGAGCGTGATTTTGAAAACGGCAATCCAACGCCACGTACGTTTGCCTCAGCATCATCATGCTAGTCCAAGGGCGCGAAAAAAATGTGGAATACAAGTGGGTGGTTTGATCGCATAATAACTCGGATATCGATAAACTGGCAATGGTGGAAAATGTGAAACACCGTAGCTGCTGGGTGCGACTCACTGATGAGCACTTAACAGGACAGCGACTCAGGTATATGTTTGTGAATGTTGGGCCGATGACCGCCACCACTTTGGTTCCCATGTCCTGAGAAGTGGAACTCGCGTCAAATCCTCCTGCTCTACGATAATCAGGGCCGTAGATGTGAGACACTCTGATTGGCAAGAAATGGCAACCGCATCTGTGTTATATTGGCGAAGGTATGGATGAACTCTGTCATGGACCTCTGCTGGCAACTGACCAATACATGCCCTTCATGTATTGAGTCGTGGATTTCAAGTAATCGAGTAAGACGAATGTGAACATGGCAGTCCCGCCTGTTTAAATGTTAGCGTTATTGATTTCCCGTTTCTGTATCTGGAAATCACTTTCTGTGGTATTCACGCTAGTTTTCATCTACCGCACAAGCGCGATCACCCATTCAAAAATGCAGCAAAACCCTACAAATCCTGTAACCAAGGAGAATGCAAACACTGAGTAGAAACTTCGGCTTCGTCTCCGATAAAGCAAAGCGTCACCCTGACATGTGCGAAAATGTCTGTTCAAACACCTGTATAAGCCATTGCTATACACATACTGAAAACAATCTTAGCAATTATAGTGAAGTACTCAGGCCGTGGCAGCGGCACGCTTCCATTCTTAGTGGTCACCGTTTTATCATCCCTTCCACTGCCTCGCCCCCATCCGCTCCCCGCGTTCCCTCCAGAGGTTTCACATTGCCTTTGTTCCACGGGTATATTTCTTCTCCCTCTTCTTCGTCAGATGTGCCTCCGCCTCCGTTTCCCCCATGCGTCCGCCTTCGGCTTTGCTCAGTCCTTGCACTCTTTCGCCAAGACTTTGTTGTTGCCTGGACGGAGCCGCGTTCCTACCTCGGAAGCGTGGCATATATTGAAAGCCATTATTTCGGGTGAGAACAACTTCCTCGCCCTCCTCTGTACCACCAGTCATCGCTTCGGCACCTCCTGATCCACCTCTTTCCTGCTTTTCTGAAAGTGTTCCTTTCGCTGAACCGTGTCCTCCATCCGCTCCAGAAGATTGTCTTTGCCCCCCTCCTCCTGATCCGCCTTGTCCACCGTCCCCTCCAGAAGATTGTCTTTGCCCCCCTCCTCCTGATCTGCCTTGTCCACCATCCCCTCCAGAAGATTGTCTTTGCCCCCCTCCTCCTGATCCGCCTTGTCCACCGTCCCCTCCAGAAGATTGTCCTCCTGATCCGCCTTGTCCACCATCCCCTCCAGACGACTGTCCTTGCCCCCCTCCTCCTGATCCGCCTTGTCCACCGTCCCCTCCAGACGACTGTCCTTGCCCCCCTCCTCCTGATCCGCCTTGTCCACCATCCCCTCCAGATGATTGTCTTCGCCCCCCTCCTCCTGATCCGCCTTGTCCACCGTCCCACCAGACGACTGTCCTTGCCCCCCTCCTCCTGATCCGCCTTGTCCACCGTCACCTCCAGACGACTGTCCTTGCCCCCCTCCTCCTGATCCGCCTTGTCCACCATCCCCTCCAGACGACTGTCCTTGCCCCCCTCCTCCTGATCCGCCTTGTCCACCGTCCCCTCCAGACGACTGTCCTTGCCCCCCTCCTCCTGATCCGCCTTGTCCACCGTCCCTCCAGACGACTGTCCTTGCCCCCCTCCTCCTGATCCGCCTTGTCCACCGTCCCCTCCAGACGACTGTCCCCGCCCCCCTCCTCCTGATCCGCCTTGTCCACCGTCCCCTCCAGACGACTGTCCTTGCCCCCCTCCTCCTGATCCGCCTTGTCCACCGTCCCCTCCAGACGACTGTCCTTGCCCCCCTCCTCCTGATCCGCCTTGTCCACCGTCCCCTCCAGACGACTGTCCTTGCCCCCCTCCTCTGATCCGCCTTGTCCACCGTCCCCTCCAGACGACTGTCCTTGCCCCCTCCTCCTGATCCGCCTTGTCCACCGTCCCCTCCAGACGACTGTCCTTGCCCCCCTCCTCCTGATCCGCCTTGTCCACCGTCCCCTCCAGACGACTGTCCTTGCCCCCCTCCTCCTGATCCGCCTTGTCCACCGTCCCCTTCAGACGACTGTCCTTGCCCCCCTCCTCCTGATCCGCCTTGTCCACCGTCCCCTTCAGACGACTGTCCTTGCCCCCTCCTCCTGATCCGCCTTGTCCACCGTCCCCTCCAGACGACTGTCCTTGCCCCCCTCCTCCTGATCCGCCTTGTCCACCGTCCCCTCCAGACGACTGTCCTTGCCCCCCTCCTCCTGATCCGCCTTGTCCACCGTCCCCTCCAGACGACTGTCCTTGCCCCCTCCTCCTGATCCGCCTTGTCCACCGTCCCCTCCAGACGACTGTCCTTGCCCCCCTCCTCCTGATCCGCCTTGTCCACCGTCCCCTCCAGACGACTGTCCTTGCCCCCCTCCTCCTGATCCGCCTTGTCCACCGTCCCCTCCAGACGACTGTCCTTGCCCCCCTCCTCCTGATCCGCCTTGTCCACCGTCCCCACCAGACGACTGTCCTTGCCCCCCTCCTCCTGATCCGCCTTGTCCACCGTCCCCTTCAGACGACTGTCCTTGCTCCCCTCCTCCTGATCCGCCTTGTCCACCGTCCCCTCCAGACGACTGTCCTTGCCCCCCTCCTCCTGATCCGCCTTGTCCACCGTCCCCTCCAGACGACTGTCCTTGCCCCCCTCCTCCTGATCCGCCTTGTCCACCGTCCCCTCCAGACGACTGTCCTTGCCCCCCTCCTCCTGATCCGCCTTGTCCACCGTCCCCTTCAGACGACTGTCCTTGCCCCCCTCCTCCTGATCCGTCTTGTCCACCGTCCCTTCCAGACGACTGTCCTTGCACCCCTCCTCCTGATCCGCCTTGTCCACCGTCCCCTCCAGACGACTGTCCTTGCCCCCCTCCTCCTGATCCGCCTTGTCCACCGTCCCCTCCAGACGACTGTCCTTGCCCCCCTGCTCCTGATCCGCCTTGTCCACCGTCCCCTCCAGACGACTGTCCTTGCCCCCCTACTCCTGATCCGCCTTGTCCACCGTCCCCTCCAGACGACTGTCCTTGCCCCCCTCCTCCTGATCCGCCTTGTCCACCGTCCCCTTCAGACGACTGTCCTTGCCCCCCTCCTCCTGATCCGCCTTGTCCACCGTCCCCTCCAGACGACTGTCCTTGCCCCCCTCCTCCTGATCCGCCTTGTCCACCGTCCCCTCCAGACGACTGTCCTTGCCCCCCTCCTCCTGATCCGCCTTGTCCACCGTCCCCACCAGACGACTGTCCTTGCCCCCCTCCTCCTGATCCGCCTCGTCCACCGTCCCGACCAGACGACTGTCCTTGCCCCCCTCCTCCTGATCCGCCTTGTCCACCGTCCCCTCCAGACGACTGTCCTTGCCCCCCTCCTCCTGATCCGCCTTGTCCACCGTCCCCTCCAGACGACTGTCCTTGCCCCCCTCCTCCTGATCCGCCTTGTCCACCGTCCCCTCCAGACGACTGTCCTTGCCCCCCTCCTCCTGATCCGCCTTGTCCACCGTTCCCTCCAGACGACTGTCCTTGCCCCCCACCTCCTGATCCGCCTTGTCCACCGTCCCCTCCAGACGACTGTCCTTGCCCCCCTCCTCCTGATCCGCCTTGTCCACCGTCCCCTTCAGACGACTGTCCTTGCCCCCCTCCTCCTGATCCGCCTTGTCCACCGTCCCCTCCAGACGACTGTCCCCGCCCCCCTCCTCCTGATCCGCCTTGTCCACCGTCCCCTTCAGACGACTGTCCTTGCCCCCCTCCTCCTGATCCGCCTTGTCCACCGTCCCCTCCAGACGACTGTCCTTGCCCCCCTCCTCCTGATCCGCCTTGTCCACCGTCCCCCTCCAGACGACTGTCCTTGCCCCCCTCCTCCTGATCCGCCTTGTCCACCGTCGCCTCCAGACGACTGTCCTTGCCCCCCTCCTCCTGATCCGCCTTGTCCACCGTCCCCTCCAGACGACTGTCCTTGCCCCCCTCCTCCTGATCCGCCTTGTCCACCGTCCCCTCCAGACGACTGTCCTTGCCCCCCTCCTCCTGATCCGCCTTGTCCACCGTCCCCTCCAGAGACGACTGTCCTTGCCCCCCTCCTCCTGATCCGCCTTGTCCACCGTCCCCTCCAGACGACTGTCCTTGCCCCCCTCCTCCTGATCCGCCTTGTCCACCGTCCCCTCCAGACGACTGTCCTTGCGCCCCTCCTCCTGATCCGCCTTGTCCACCGTCCCCTTTAGACGACTGTCCTTGCCCCCCTCCTCCTAATCCGCCTTGTCCACCGTCCCCTCCAGACGACTGTCCTTGCCCCCCTCCTCCTGATCCGCCTTGTCCACCGTCCCCTTCAGACGACTGTCCTTGCCCCCCTCCTCCTGATCCGCCTTGTCCACCGTCACCTCCAGACGACTGTCCTTGCCCCCCTCCTCCTGATCCGCCTTGTCCACCGTCCCCTCCAGACGACTGTCCTTGCCCCCCTCCTCCTGATCCGCCTTGTCCACCGTCCCCTTCAGACGACTGTCCTTGCCCCCCTCCTCCTGATCCGTCTTGTCCACCGTCCCCTCCAGACGACTGTCCTTGCCCCCCTCCTCCTGATCCGCCTTGTCCACCGTCCCCTCCAGACGACTGTCCTTGCCCCCCTCCTCCTGATCCGCCTTGTCCACCGTCCCCTCCAGACGACTGTCCTTGCCCCCCTCCTCCTGATCCGCCTTGTCGACCGTCCCCTCCAGACGACTGTCCTTGCCCCCCTACTCCTGATCCGCCTTGTCCACCGTCCCCTCCAGACGACTGTCCTTGCCCCCCTCCTCCTGATCCGCCTTGTCCACCGTCGCCTCCAGACGACTGTCCTTGCCCCCCTCCTCCTGATCCGCCTTGTCCACCGTCCCCTCCAGACGACTGTCCTTGCCCCCCTCCTCCTGATCCGCCTTGTCCACCGTCCCCTGCAGACGATTGTCTATGCCCCCCTCCTGATCCACCTTGTTCCTGCGTGTCTGAAACTGATCCTTCCGGTGAGCTTTGTGTTCCGTCCGCCGTTTCTTCTTGCTGCCCCTGACCTCCCTTCCGGTTGCCTGGAGAACTCCGAGGTTGTGCGTCGCCTGTGGCACCTAGAGTTGTAGAAGTGCTATCCCTAGGACGAGATCGCCCTGAACGCGGCGTTTCCGTCTCAAAGTGTACTCTTAACCCCGTGTCACGTGTTTCTGCTTTGGAAGGCGTTTTTGTGTCGGCTTGTTTTATAATGGACTTGAGTTGTGCCCCCGGATTAGGAGATTGTGGGGGCGGTTGTGGCGAGTGCTCTGGGCTACGGGGCCGTTGCTTAGAAGTGGAACGCTTCTTGGCATCGTCTCCAGCTTCAGCGCCATCAGTGAAAAGGGGGATCGTGACGGTACCGAGAGCAACAGTAACCACCCCTATCAATGCGAAATGTAGTCCCCTCATCCTGTTATGCTCTTTCCAAGTGTGCAGTGGGAAAAGAGAGAAAGAGCTTCAGAGAAAAACTAATAATTGAAGCTGTCTAAATTAGCGCCGACAATATTTTGGACAAGGCGCTCAGAACTGAGCTAATGCCAACCGCTAAGCGTATTGGCAAGATTTGTGAAATTTGGTATGAAGAATTCACGGTGCCACAAGAAATCAGGGGGGATGAATGTGACGATGCGTACGGAGACGATGATGGCACTAGCGGTTTATCAGTGCAATATCGCTGTGGGGAAAATTCCCGAAGCGTCACCAGCAAATACTCGTGTAGCCAGCACGTGCGTCCTGACACGTGTGGTGACCGGCAAAATGCGACGTGCGAGAGTAATGCTGTCCCCCATGACAGCGCGGACGATGGGTCGTCCCCGACGCTAATGCTAGTTCCACATGCTGACCCCGGTAGTCTGCTGCAGCGTCTTGGTAGTCATTACGTACAGGACGCTCTTCGTATTTTGCCGTACCGCTCGACTTCAGTCTGTGCCAGCGCTGGCGAATTCGTTTTCTATCGACCGTTTTCGATGTGGCTTTCAACTGATACAGGCTCAGCGCTCGTCTCTTGAACTGCATGTCATACGCCTCAGCTGGCCTTCCAGGATCTGGGGCCGTTCACGCCTATACGTATACGTACCAGCATCATTCTGTCTACACTAATATACATACACATCTATATACGTCTATAAGGCCTTACATATGCTTGTGTTCAACTACAGACACATTACCGTCTTCGACTTCTATGTGTACGTGTATAGAGATCTTAAAACAAAGTAGACGGAGATGCACTGAGTTCTTTTGAGTTTTTGTAGCCTATGTACCACTTGATTGGTGCTTTCATGGCTACATATATCTTCATATGATATCTACGCTCGTCGTCAGCTGTGAACCGCAATCATATTACACATAAGTACATTTTACGGATGAATGTATACTGTACATAGTAATGCTCCAATCATGAAGTGATTCCCACCTGGTAGTTATGAAAGGTAATTTTTTAAAGTGGGGTGGTACCGCAGGAGGTACACACGCTCAAACACGCAGAGTTGAGGAGGCTATCCGCTACCCCGATGGTGAAGGATATGCCAACAGAAGATACCCGTACTGGTGGTTATTCGCCTTTTATGCATATGCATATGCAACCTAAAGTGAGAGAATTTGCTGAGGTTCTTTGCAGAGAAGTGCTTTTGTTCGCGTTCGTGTCGATAACTGCAGGGTTTCCCAGCCATCGTATCCGTGTAGGTCACGACGAAAGAGACGCGCAGTCGGCGTGTTCTAGTAGAACATGAGCCCCTAATTGTTCAGTGCCTGTGTGTCATATAGTAAGAAGTCGATAAACCCGCGTAGCAAGCAAAGACGGACGTTCTGGCGCCGGACTTAGTAGTCGTGAACAAATGGCTATAGAGTAACACTGGAGAATTTACTGCGTTCTCGATTCGGGTCTGGCATTGGGCGTAGCGCAACAATGTCGAAAGTTTACGGGGTTCGCGGTTCGGCGCAGCAGGCAAGAAGGACGATATATACAGAGGATGTCCAGTGCTGTCACGATTGCTAACGTCAAAAGCTAAACCCGTGCAATAGTGTAAAATTCAATCTGTTCTGGCTTCCTTCGCATATCCACAAGACGCTGCACGCCCACAGCTGAAAACTAATTATCAGTGACAGGCGCACGTGTAGCTATGTCCGCGGGAGAAGTTCTGCTTTCACAAAAGCAGCCTCTACCTGGGCAGTAGCCCACCGTGGAGTAAGCATGTCGTCGATAACCCTGCAGTGAAGGCCTAGGAAGCACAACAGTAGACGATGGCTGATGCTCCAGTTCGTTGGGTAGGTGGCACTGCCTGCACAAGACGCATATTTGCATCAGTGTCCCAGGGGAGTATACAAATGCGGAGAACGGTACACAGCGCGGTATTGCTCAACACCATCGCGCTCACTCATTGTCTCAACACGATGCATAGCTCCATTACTTTTTCATACAATGCCTTCCACAGATGCGAATCAGCTCGATGCGGAAAACCCGTAAAACAGGACGACCGCAGATTTTCGTACTTATGGTCCATCCTCATTGACGGAAACACTCAAAAATCCCCCTTTCTTCCTAACTGTGCATGACGGGATTCAAATTCAGCGGCAATTTTCCTTTCTTCCTCGCGGTAGCGCTCATGATCTACGATAGCCTGCAGCCGTGCAATCTGCAAGTAAACAAACAGATGCTGAAGAACAGGTACTGACTCTATTGGAGCTGCTAGGTCTCTTCGAACGAAGCGCACAGAAAGCATCACAGTCCATCTTAGAGGGCATCCCAGATTCGTAGTAGGTAACAGAGTTCAAAGGTGTGTACACGTGTGCGCCAATCATGGTTCGCGTGTACGCACAAATGTTGTGAATTTTGTTGGCGTATCCGTAGGTACAGGTTTCAGCACTGGAGTGGAAATTCTACGTTTGTATTTACGATCAGAGTAGATAGCGTGTCTTTTCTCGCCGGATACCTCAGCTCTGTCTACTACTTCCCGCGCGCGTACCCCAACGCTCAGACCCTGCCTCCACCTGCGGTATCATTAGCGGTGGATGATTGACAGTGAAAATACAGTAACTCGACGAGTCTCTTTGATACTGCGACAGAAGCCGGACTTGCATCCTTGTTTTTTTTAAATGGGGAGGCTGAGACTGCCGTTGCTCAAATGCAAGTGCAGCTGATGTTCCTGCAGTGAGAAGCCTGCCCGTCTTTGCAGCCGCAACTTGAACTTACGTACACAGAGAAATATACTTCCATTTCTTCATCGTTCTATCGTGCTCGATTGAACCCTACCAGTCTTCTGACTGTAATATTCACAGAGGGCAAAGCACGTGCATAGTTATACAGCACACCCCACGGAGAGGAGGTTCATCCTTTTTCTAAAAATGAAAAAAGAGAAATAAAGGCTTTATATGCCTGAAACTCCACAAATGCTGTGTACCAATACCCGCGTATACTGGCTACATCGCAGTGCAACTCGGCGGTGCGCCGGTCTCCCCGGCGCCCCGACAGTGACTGACATCGAGGCACGGCTGGTAGACAGAAACTTACAATTACCATAAATCACTTGCGAGAAGAGATACTGGTGAATCTGCGTGCAAGTGCGGATGCTCCAATAATCTGATGCGAAGGAGACCAGAGACCGCGATCTTCTGTGTGTGCTTGCAGATTCTCCATATAGCTGTGACGAACGTTGCGGTGTCCACGTTTCCATTGTCTTTACACAGAAACTCATGTAAATGTGTTCGTGTATGTGTATCTAGCTCGTGTTTCCACTCATATCAAGGTCGACTTTTGTTGCAGTGCCGAGCGGCATCGCAGTGGGGAAAGGCTCTTCGGCACGCTGCTTCTGCTTCATCGTTGTGCCCTCTGGAGCTCCTTCCGTTCTTCTGGTGTTCGCTATTCCTTTTAGTGACGCTCAAATCGCATCCCACATGTATAATACATCAGCTTTGCCACCTTCCACTGTTTCATCTCTTACCTGAACTTTCCGGGTCTTAACTTGTGAAGTGGCGTTGGCGAGCTAGTGCCTGTACGAGCCTCTACATGTTGCACACTGTTACTGCCAGAGTCTACTAGTCTCGACATTCGACCAGTGTCTTAGTAGCTATTGAGCACCTGTCTGCCGCTTTCATTCACTGCTTTTCCTTCCACTCGAGCTCAATGCTATACACTGTTCTGTTTCATAAGCCTCTGCTTCTCTCCTGCATTGTTAACTTCTCAGTCACATCCCCCGTCACCGTTACGGAGGCCGGCCACATGGCCTTTCAGTACCACGCAGAATTCTCCAACAGGAGTAGATATCGCAGTATGCGTACCCGCAAGCAGCAGCAGCAGAGATGCTTAAACTGAGGCACACCATACAGTATTGGTGGCAGCAGCAAATCCTACTTTTTCAGCGTCCGCTTTTGCTCTTTCGGACTTACGCGGTGCTTCACAGTGGCCATCAACGGCGGCAGGACCACAGGGTGCACTCTTTGAGAGAGCGATGGAGCCGCAACTGAGTAGACTTGAATACTCCAACCATATCACTCGGTGGACGCTGCTTAAACGCTATTTCATATGTTACTCGGAAAAGCGGGAACAAGTGCTCCACTGCGTGAGAAACTAAGACATCGTACACCTCTTTCGTTGTTAGGGTTCCCTGTGCACAACACCATGATAATCAGCAAACCCCGGCGGAAGACGCAGCACAAATGCATGGCCCTCATGAATTATAACTACCCATATGTTTTTCTTTTGAATATACAAGGAGGAAGATGAGGAGCGCGGACTCAGGGTCGGCTGTAACCCTCGTGCAGCAGCACAGCCATGGAGGCTACCGCCTTCTCGCAAAAACGCGCATCCGTACTAGTTCAGCAAAATGAAGATTTCTTTGCTATCCAATCAACATATATAAACTACAAGGACTAACAAATAAGGCATATCTGTCTGCATACTTCCTTACAACTTAGGCTGGAACCGCTAATGCCCACATTATCTAGGCGGCGCAAAGTGGCCTCTAGAAGCACAGACACGCGAACTGCACCTCCGTATAGATCTACACACATGGGTAAATAAAGTACGGTTTGTAAGAGATCATGTAGACATACGTCTCTTCCATATGCGGCTACATACATACATATAGGAGCAAAGTGGCCTCTAGAAGCACAGAGACACGAACTGCACCTCTGTATAGATATACACACATGGGTAAATAAAGTATGGTTTGTAGATCATGTAGACAGACGTCTCTTCCATAGGCGGCTACATACATGTTCCGGATATGTGTGTATACGCTGATACGACGACAGCGAGTAAAGAACACACAACGCAGGATTTGTGTCACATATCTCACCGTCCCATTTCTTCGCTTTCTTCTGCTTGAAGACCTGCATTCTCTGGTATCACAAGACTCCATATGTGTAGATGCAGGACTGTAAGCCGTGCAGACGTGAAAATGTACCACCTGGAAAGGAATTCCCACACCCGCTGAAGAGCAGAAGGAGCTACGAATAGCGAGGCCATCGAGTTAAGATTAAAACTCTGCTGCGCAGCGTGCGTTACGGCCTCCGAAAATTGTTGTTATCACATCTGCATATCCTGCGCTATCGAAAAAAGTCTCCTGCAGGCGCACAGCAACGCGACCGTCCGGCAGCAGCAGCAGACGGCAGGGTTATGACAGTTTTTACGCGCCGTCAGTCGATCTTATTCATTTCATTCTTACTACTCGTCACCAGCCTCCCTCTCCTCCTGTATAGACGCATGACTTCGTACCTACAGCCGCGCAGATATGCCTTATATCTGCATAACCGGGGAAACGTGTAACACGAGGCTGCGCAGATTCCCGCATATACTGCAGCTGCGGGCAGGTAAGACTGGTGCCCGTATTACTTACACAAGAAATTAGAACCAATTAGATCGGACATGTAACGGAAGCTTGAAATTTACCATAGAGAAGTGAAAATGTATTGTATCAATCGTACGTAAATTCATAGCGTTCAAACATAGCTGTCTACACGTGTGTACGTGACTCTGCGTATACGCACATGTATCGGTCGACGTTTGCAGACAGATTCACACGTGCGTGTGTGTAGATGGTCTTGCATATGACGTGTGAGGTAGTGGAAACTAGTATTTCCTTTTTCATTTCTGCGTAAAGAAAATGGAGAAGAGACAGTAGAGAAGCAGAAGCAAGATGATAAAGTAGATGTGCTCATAAGACGATGCGCAACAACTTCGGCCGTGGGCATCCAAAACTCCATTCAAACAAGGCACTTGATATAAACGTCGGGGTCCCCAGCTTAGAACTGCCGCTGTGGTATCGACGCGATCAGCTGGTGATGTTAGATTTACCTTTGTCAACAGAATACCACTCATGACGTAGCTAATGTAGATTAGTATCACGCATTATATCCTATTGTGTCTCCAGTTTGGAATTCCTGCTACATTATTAGACTTAGGAAAACAGAAATTGACGTTGTCGCAGCAGTGGTCATCCTGAAGAGCAGCATCCGCTTCGTGTGGTGTGGTTCTGCAGCACATCGATGTGTTCTTCCCAGCTTACTTGAGCGACACCAGCTCTTCATTCCGCGAAAAATTGAAACCGTGGCAGCTTTTTTATAAGAGTATCCAGGCGCGCAAACGCATTCAATATGTCTTATCTACTCTGAGATATCCCTCTAGATACAAGAAGCGCCGCCGACATCGACTATCTGGTGAGACTCCAAATCTTTTCCTACATAAGTGATTCTCCCAGGCGTATGGGGCTCTTCCTCCAGAGGATGCATCATCAATAAGTCGCGAGTGTGCGCAGTTCAGTAGACGTCCCATATCTCGTGTGTGGTCTACAACTGCTACAGCCTCATCCATCTTATCTACAGAGATGTTTGATGAAGACGTTTTTATTCAGGTGGAGTGAGTGTTCTTTGAGGATACAGTTCTGCCCCTCGCAGACACTGCATGTCCTAAATTCCGAATTTGAGATCGCTGCGGTAGCAGAAATCGTGCTGAGCTCTTTGGCTTCTACGTGGAAATTCTCGAAGGAGACAGACCCAGCAACAATTCTACAAACAGTGCATACACCCCTACTTGCAAGTGAAATCTCTGCTAATTGATTTTGTTGTGCTGCGTCCATCGGTTGTGTTCTTGCTGTTTCTGGGGTTGGTCCTGCGTGTCCAGGGCTTCTGCGAGCAAAGTAGCTCTCGACTTTTCGAGATGGATATCGGGCAGCATCTGCACCAGATTGGCACGAAAATGTCCTTGGTTGGAATGAGTGGCAAGTGCAGAATTGACCATTTTCGATTCAACTGCTCCGCAACAAGATCTTTCTCACCGTGAGGGACATTATCGAAGAAGAGACCGGCAAACTGACGCATCTCTTCGACTCCTATGCGAATAATTGCACTTTTTGTGTTTGTCCCCAGGCGAAGACCGTCGCAAAATCCAGCTGCCAGCGCGACAACGTTCTCTTTACTGCGCCACACACCTACGGTTGAAACGCCGGAAACACGCGAAACTTCCTGTAAACTTAGCCCGCATGTATCTCCATATCTATTCTACGCTATATCAGCAGCGTGGACAGAAACAAGCCCGCGGTAGCACAACAAAATTAACAGCTAGACCGTGCTTCCATCTCTCCAGAGAAATCCACACCCGTAAATGTGTCTGATGTGATGAGAAAACAGCTCCATCACTGCGGGGGAACCTTCTCTAATGAACAGAGACAAGTATTTCGCGCTTTCATACATACTTATCGACTATTCTAGAAGGCATTCCGGCTGCAAAGGAAAGTCTTTACTTCGCTGAGCCCGAGCCGGCGCAAGAGGGCACGCGCCTGGGTTGGGAAAGGCATTGGATGCTCTCACTAACGTTCAAAAATAACAAAAAACTCTCTGCTGCCACTGAAGTACGTGAACAAAACGGAGATGTACTGCTATCTTTGAGGAAAGTAGCGGCAAGATCTCTAATGCGGGTCCTCTCGTGACGGTGCATTTCACTCCGCACAAGGGGCAGATCTAAACAATTTTAGAAAGAAACTCCATTTACAGCCGGTAGCGATGGCTTTTATCGAAGAGACCGTCAGTGAATACTCCTTTCAATTTGGTGTCGTGTCCTCTGTCCTGCGTATGGAATAGTCGCGTATGTCTGCCAGCAGAAGGCCTTGAGGAATACACGGCAATCTCAGTGTCACATTCGTGTGGGGAGCAGCAACACGGCGTTTTAAGAGGAACCTTGAAAAAGGAATACACTGACTTACCGTCAACATTCATCCTGCACATACACAAAGATCTCATTCTCTAAAGGAGACACGAAAAAATGAAATTCTCCTTCCACCACTGCGCCAGTTATCCTCTCCTTTGTTCCTCCTGCTGTCAGTACCCAACGTGACAAGTCAGAAACATCCTAAGATAGAAGAAGCCCGTGGGACATACACACAGGCTACGTATACTACCTCTAAAAAAGCAAATAAGGAGACGAAGGTGTGTCTGTCCTATCAAAAAAAAGATGAAGTCATGAAGAGCGCAGCAGCGACTTCAAGAGATATTCACCTCAAACCAATCTCGGCCAACTGATTGCGTGGTGATTGCCGGCATATCAAGTAACTGGCAATATCATCGTTGACAATGAAATACTGACGTGCTTAGTTATATATATATATATATATATATATATACAAGTACATACATGTATATACACATAAATAGATATATATATATATATAACATATATAAAAATATTGACATACCTATATATATATATATATAGTATATATATATATATATATATATATATACTATATATATATATGCGTACAAATATGTATATATCTCTTTGTTTTGCACACTTCTCACCGCGCGCTGAATTTGCTTTCTCATGGCTCTTCACACGTAAGTGCTGAAGGACATCTCCACATCTACAGAGTGGGGCCCTATATTGATATAGAGTTGAGTAGAGCCTGTAAACCTTATCTAGCTGCAGTCCACCCACGTGAAGCAGACAAAGAAGACCCCTGAGGGCAGTACCTTTCAGTTGTGTGGCTGCTGCTGCTGCATCAGCACAGCCATCACAGGCACGAGTCATAGACACACGAGAGAAGAAGGAAAAAAAAAGACGAAGAAGAATATTTATTATACCTGGACGCCAGCAACATCGGGCAAAGCATTGATTTTGAAATAAGGAGTATCAAAGAGTTGCTGCCATATCAACGCCGTGTCATCATCTCCTCGTGTATACCCCCAACGTTGCTTCAGCAAACTCTTCCCTCTGCGACATCTTTCGCAACGTTCGCCCCTAAAATATTCACCAAATACATCAAAATATCAACAGCTACAACAAAAAAATTTATGAAAATCAACCTTTCCAATAGAATGGAAGAGAGCTCGACATTCACAACAAAAGATATCTAATATCAACATTAACGATAGAATCAGAGATACCAACGTTCCCATTAGATATCTAAAAGATAACACCATTTTCCTCGCCTGCAGAAGTCTAAAAGATGTGAATACGTTCTTATGAATTCCAAAAGATATCAACATCTACAACAGAAGATATCTAGAAGATACTAACGTATCATAGAAACATGTGTATTCTCTATACGGAACTCTTTCGCCTTCTGCAGCAACGTAGACAAACCAGCAGCCCGCAGCAGCAGAACATCGCACCACGTCTGTCTTTCCCTTTCTCTTTCACAGGTCTCCAGTCACCTAGTATTACAAAGGACAGTCCACTTGACTCTTCACGCGTGGGGAAGGTTTCAAAATCCCTCCTAGTCTCTCACGTAAATCACCTTATACTCGAGTACACTTCTCTTCTCATGATATGGACCTGCCTTTGACGCCTGCCTACCTACGTCTCATCTCCAACAGTGTAATACATTATTAACTCTATCTAAACATATATAAAAAGAGAAAAAGAGACAAACATAAATATGTATATGTGTATATATTGATACTTTACTAATCAAAAGATCTGTAGGTGGTCTATATATCTTTTCACTGTTCCTAGTCGAGGCAGCTTTTCTCGCTCCCTCTCTGTCTCTTTGTCTCACGTTAAAACGCTGTTTGATTTTTCTATTGCTAAAACATAATGCTGGCAGGCTCTCTGGCTCCCGCCCGCCTCCGTGTGTGAGAGTACACACGATAGACCTCTACAGCATTCTACATCATCCACTTTCTTCTCAATCGAAGCTCACTCTCGATCAGATGAACAACTCTCTTCTTCTCCTTCTTTTGCCTTTTTCTCCTCCTTTTTCCCTCTACGTCTTCTTCCTCTTCTTCTTTCTGTTTTTCTTTCTGTTCTTCTTCTTGCCGTTCTCCTCCTCTTCCTTTTTTTTCTGCTTTGATGGTTATGATGAGGATCTCTATGTGCTGCTGAGACCCCCGGAAGACGTGCTTGTAGCAGGCCAGCAGCAGTACCACTCTTCCTACAGAGAGCAGATGTATGCTGCTGACACCCCCAGCAGCAGCAGCAGCAGCAGCCTTACCGCAGAGAGCAGCACAGCCAGAGATGTTGAGCTTCTTTGCAATAACATCGGAGAAGAGTTGTTGGACGTCCACTGTCGACGTGAAGACCTTTTAAAAGGGAAATGGCTTTTGTGTGTCCTGGAAGCACGTTTGCCTTTGCTAACTCGTCGCAGGCAGCCTGAGATATAAAGATACAAACATTTGGGAAAAGACAAGTTCAAACGGAGACGACAGCTGCAACCCCACAGAAACATGCCAGTGAAAACAAGACCACCCAGGGCAAAGAGACGCACCAAGAGAGACAGACCCTCCAAGGGAGGGGGGAAAGGGGGGGGGGGGGGGGGCATCCCTCTATAGAATTGAAAGAGACTCGCCTTGAACAACAAAGGCAATCACCCTTCAAACTTGCTGCTTCTACGCACAGCAACAAAAAGAGACACTCCCTCCCACAGTAAAAATCATACATACTATATATATATATATATATATATATACATATACAAGAGAAAGAAGCATATATATATATATAATACATATATCGGAAAGATTCAGACGTGTATATATATGTATATACATACTAGATGCATGTGGGTTTGCCTCTTCGAGGGGGATGAAGAGAAAAATGCAAGTATCTCTCTGTGCTGGAGAGAGATACAGATACCCCTGGGTGTAGAGGGAGAAGAGCAGTAAATGTTCCATATTCTCTCTTCAAAACGAGATTTACCGGAGAGAGTCCGCAAAGGCAGTGAGGAAATGTGTGCACCGACAGCAGCAGCAATGTGGAAGCAGCTACGTGTTGGGACTGCAAGGCGGCAGCAGCAGCAGCAGAAGCAATAGCAGCAAGAGTCGCAGTACGAGCAGGAGGAGTAGCAAAAGTAGGAGCAGTAGCAGCATCACAGTAGCAGCAACACAACAGCAGTAGCAGCAACACAGCAGCAGTAGCAGCACTCTTGTTGGAAAGTTTTTGCAGCAGACATGGAGAGATTGATGTGTCGTTTCTTCAACAGGGAGAGAGAAGTGAATGTTGTATGTTGCACAGCAGCGCTTGTGTTCGGGCAGCAGCGGAGCAGCAGAAAGAGACGAAAAGAAGGTCCTGAAATCTCTGCGGAGACTTAAAACTGGAGTGAAAGGTCAGCGAGGAGCAGCTACGGCTGCGTGTTGAGAGCAAGGAGCACTGCTTTGCTACAGTAGTAGAGCGTCGCAGCAAATCTTCGCAGCAGAGCCGTGTGGCTGCGATACCTCCAGGAATTGATGCGGCAAGACGAAGACGAGAAGATCAGCTTCTTTGCATGCATTCACCAAAGAAGACGTTGCCAGCAGATTAGCAGGCAGAGCCACATGAGGAAGATACTTGCGGTTTTCATGCTTCACGTTGATCCACTCGGTCAACTTCATCCCCTCGAACTCTTCTTCGAAGACCCACGTCCGCACCTGTCACCACAGCAGCGACAGCAATAACAACAGCAACAGCAACAGCAGCAACACACCCCACAACGCAGCAGCAGCAGCAATAGCAGTAAGCGCTAGACACCGCCCAGTCACAAAGCAGCAGCAGCAGCAGCACCACGAGCAGCAACAACAATACACCCCACAACACAAAGAAGCAGCAGCAATAGCAGCAAGAGTACCACCACCACCAGGAAGATCAACGCCAGCAGCACACCCCACAGCGAGAATGAAGCAGCAGCAGAAGGCGGCACTGTGTGCTCTGCCTGCGTGGAAAGCCGCAGCAAAACGCGAGAGCCGCAGCAACAGCAGCAGCAACAACGGAGAGGAGGATTGGTAGGCGCCAAACAGACATCGTATGCAGAAGAATTACACGGAGCAGGCCATGCAAAGGCTATAGCAGTCATCTTCCTTTCCTGCAGCAGCAGCAGCAGCACTAACAAATGTTTCCCCAGTCAGCACGTTGCTGCCGCTGCTCGGACACCACGCAGAGGCTGTCCACGCTACCCCTATTGCTCTCAACCTATGACGTCACATATATATTAGCTGGTGCTCTTCTCTTACTAGCAGGCCCTCTTACTGTTTGCTGCTGCTCTGTTGCTGCCCCTGCAGCCATGCCCTTCCTCCAGTGTCTGCTGCTGTCTCTCTCGCCTGAAGCTGCTGCTGCTGCTGCTCACATCGAAGCACCTGTCATTTCCTTTATTACTCTTCCCTTCAAACTCTCTTCGCACATAGCCTGCGCTTCATATACACAGGTATCTATCTATCAACCTATAGAGAAACCCACGTGCAGAGACATATACCTATAGAGAGAGAGGTATATATCTACAGAGAGAGACACACACACACACGCACACAGACACAGATAATGGGAAGAAAGAGTGGTAGCTACATAAGAAAATATATGTATATGTATATCTATATATGTAGGTATTGATCTGTGGGTTAGCTACACAGAGAGAGAGATACGATAAGTTGCAGAGCCGCGTCGATGAGGACTACAGCAGCAGGAAGAGGCGTTGTGTGCTGCTGCTGCTGAAGCAACGTACGGTATCATGGAAGATGTAGGAGCGAGCTGCGTTGCTCGCAACAATTTTCCCAATGACACTACCCCAGTTGCCGCTCCCTACGATGGCCACCTGCAACAGCAGCAGCACCCAACGCAAAAGCAGCAGCAGCAGCAGCAATCAAAGAAGCAGCAGCAGCATTTCAAACAGAGCAATCCTGGCTCTGCAGCGACGGCGCAGACACATCTCTCCGCGCCGCAGCAGCAGCAGCAGCAACAGAGCAGTCGTAACAGCAGCAGCTCGGGAGGATAGTAGCAGCAGCGTCAATAACATCTAACGAAGAAGTGGAAGAGAGACAGCACAGCAGGAGACCACACAGCAGGAGACAGCAGCGTGAGTCAGCAGCAGGAGCATGAGGAGACATCAGCAACATTGGTAGTGTCCCTCTCACACGTAAGGGCCCCCTCTGCAAAGCTTCGAAGAGGGAGCGCCGCGGCTGCAGCGGCTGCAGAAAACTCTCCATTGGCGGCCGTGCTGTTGCTTCTTTATGGTGAAGACGATTTGTAACGATTCTATTTTGCTGTTCCGAGCCTCCCGTTGCTGTTCCTCTGCCTGCTGTTGTTGCTCGTGCTGCCGAGGTTTCTGCCTTCGCCCGTGTTGATGCTGCTGCGGCTACTCTTGCTGCTGTTGCTGCTACTGCGGTCCCCATATACCCTGCCGGCGCTGCTGCACTCCCTGTGAGTCCTGCTGCTATGGTTGCTGACGCAGCAACTCGAGAAGCCGTCTTCCGCGCAACGCCGAATTGCCCTTCAGCAACAGCACCACCTGCGGCAGCAGCAGCAGGAGACGGATGCTGTGCGATATTTTGGAAGGAGAAGCCAGTGGCGAGCGTAGGCAGCAGACACAGCAACAACAGTAGCACTAGCAGGCTTGGTCTCTTTCGAATCCCACATAAATGATTCTCCACAGCAGCAGAAGAACGGGCTGCCTGTCTCTCCCGCTTCACATTCACCTCCTCCTTCTTCGCTTCTTCTGCCTTCCGCTGTTGCAGCTGCTGTCCTCCTCTCACGTGCTGTTGCTGCTGTTGCTTCTGTGTCCGCGCGACCTTGTGCTGCTGTTTCTTCACCGCCTCGCGATGCCGCACTTGCGCTTCAAAAGATTGTTGCTGCTGCTGCTGTTTGCTCTCGTCCTCCTGTCGCTTCAAGCAGATCTGCTGCTGTTGCTGCTCAAGACGCATGTAGACCGCCTGCTTCAAAGACTGCTGCTGCTGCTGGGACAGCAGTTCCGCTGCAGCAGCCGAAATTGAATTGTGCTCTTCATGCAAGTCTGCGTCTGTTGCTGCTGCTGCTGCTGCTTTTAAACGAGAGTAACCCCCAAAGGGCAATACTGCCAGTATCAACAGTGGGAACTCAGCAGCGCGGAAGAGTACAGCAACAGCAATGAAGCAGCAAATGCTTCCTTCAGAAGATACGGGCAGCAGCTGCAGCAGCGCTTCCCTGGAGGTGATCGGTTGTTCTCTACAAACTCGAGAAGCTACAGCAGCAGTTCTGCTCGTGGCAGCGAAAGCAGCAGCAGCAGCATTCAAGAAGACGCTTTCTGTCTGTTCTGCACCAGCAATAATTCTGTCTTCTCCTCCTCCTCCTCCAGTTGTCTCAGCAGAGGATGCACCACCAGTAGCAATCGAGTGTCTAAACACCCGGGGAGGATGCTGTCGCGCGGAGAAAGAAAAGAGGATGCAACTTCCCGCTTTTGCTGACCCCACAAACAAGACGAAAGACCACAACAACGCAATGAGTAATGCCGTGCACACCTCCTCCTGCTCCTTCTGTTGCTACTGCTTCTCCTCCTGCTGCTGTTGCAGCTGCTGTCCCGAGTTCTCTCTTCTAACGTCGGGGCGACCACCGGACCGCAATTGCTGGTGCTGCCGACACTGCTGCTGCTGCTGTTGGTGCTGCTCCTCTTGCTCCTGCTAGTGCTGATGCTGCTGCTGCTCGTGCTGCTGTTGTGATTGGCCTTGTTGCAGTAGACAAGGAGGAAGATGACGAGAGCAACCGGTGGACACGCGGTAGGGCGTGATGAGGATGGAAGGGCAATAGCAGCAGCAGCAGCAGCAAGTGATACTGCAACAGAAGAATATGCAGCGGCAGCACGCGAATATGCAACGGCAGCAGTACAAGGGAAGCGAAAACCAATGGTTGTGGCTAGCTTGGCAGCAGCAGCAGCAGCAGAAGAGCAGAGAAAGTTATCAACAGGGCATACAGACTCACTTTGGAGTATGTGCAGCTGAAGCGAAGCTGAGTGGACAGCAACAGAGCAACACCACGATGAAATGCCCAAGGCACACGACTTGGAAATCTCATATAGAAGCTGCTGCTCCTGCTTTGGGTGCTGCTGCTGTTCCTGATTGGACTGCTGCCTCACGTGCTGCTGCTTCTTCAGTGCGACTGAGAGAAAAAGCAGCAGCCCAGCAGCACGGAGGAAGAAGAGAGTTGCAGGCGCTGAACACAAACCAGATAGACGACCTAGCCACGATAGGGAAGAGACAGCAGCAACAGCAGCAAGCAGCAGCAGTAAAGGAGATCGTTGGCTGCTGCTGAGCTGATGCGCGGTCGGGCAGCAGTAGAAGTCTTCCTCGCAGGAGAAGAACGATCACCAGCTGTCGCACGACGAGTGCAAACAGAAGTGACTGCTGCTGCTGCTGCTGTTTCTTGTCCCTTCCTTGGCTCTTTCAAAGGAAGAGCAGCAGGCAAACGCGAGAAGACGCGTCTAAAAACAGATAGTACTGTCACAGGAGGTGCCGGTGGCTGCTTCATGCTGAGAAAGATAAAAGAAAAAAAAGAAAGAAAACCGCCAGGTGCTGATGCTGCAGCAGCACAGTCCAGGTCAGCACCTGAGATCTTTTTTTGCGCTAGCAGCAGCCACGGCCGCTACGCGAACAATTACTGCTCGTGCTGCAGCAGCAGCAGTAGCACGAACAGCAGCAGCAGCAGCAGCGTTTTGAACTGCAGCAGCAGGAGAAGCACGAAGTGCAGCAGGTGCAGCAGGAGAGAGAAAGGATGTGCGATACGGATTTTCAACAGCACCAGCGGCGAGGTCACCAGCTGGGTTCATGTGAGACAAGAAGATGATGTCGCTCGCAAGAAGCACTGGAGCTGGGAAAAATGAAATAATTGCTGTGTGCTCGAGCCGGGACAGCAGGGGGTCGGCAGAGCAGCAGAACAGCTGGGAGTCGGGACAGGGGCGCCGGCGGGAGTTGATCCAGCAGCAGCGGAACGAACAGCAGCAGCAACGAAAGGCATAGCAGCAGCAGCAGCAGCGGAAGGAATAGCAGCGACAGCGGAAGAAGCAGCAGTAGCAACGGAAGGAATAGCAGCAACAGGCGCTAGCAGCAGGGTTGACAGCGGCAGCCGCCGAGTGGGTAGCAGAAGACCCCGCAGCACAACCGAGATGAAGAGCCGAGGGACGCTCTGCTGCAGCAGCCACGGGTGTAGAGGAGAAGGCTCGACGTTGTTCACACGAAACAGCAGGCATGCTCATAGCAGTGGGGTAAAATACAACAAGAAATGTGCCTTTTTTAATATAAAGTGGAAGAGAATTATGATCATTTGAAACCCGAGATAATGTTTGGGGCTGGGGGTCGTCGGCACGGCGACGAGCGGTGTAGGGACACCGCCGCAGTGTCGCAGACCGCACAGCAGCAAGCAGCAGCAGAGAGTCAACGAGGAAGCGCACTGAGATTGATTCCAGCAAAGAATCCTTCTTTTTTGAATTGCAAACGACCAGAGCAATAGAAGTTGAATTAAATAGGACCACCGGTGGCACCTGACAGCAGCAGCAGCCAGTGGTCCTCTGCTTTGCAACCGCGTAGGCAACCGACAGCTAGAATTGGCATTTGAAGGGGAGGTCTGAGAAGAAGCAACAACGCTGCAGGAGGGAACAACGCACGCACCTGCTGCTCCGATGAGGAGAAGAATATAAATTCGAAAAAAGCCGACCACAAGTCCACATTTGCTGCTACCAGGGCAAACAAATACAGATACATTGTCTGGTGCGACTTCAGCTGCCGTTGCTGCTGCGATTTCCGCTGCTGCTGCGACTTGTATTGCTGCACGTGTCACCCCCACGTTGAAGTGGCCAGCAGCAGCAGCACATTCGAACGTGAAAAAAAGGTTGTTTCTTTCTTTTACTTGGGGGCACCAGTCCCTGCTGCTGCGAGTGTGATGCTGCTTGCAGCTGCCATAGTCGCTTCTGCTGCTGCTGCATTGCCTGCCATCCACTCCTCTACGTTGTTGCCGTTCCCGCAGCAGAACCTGCTTTCTCATTCATTTTCCACAGCAGCAGGGAGTCATTTAAAAGAAAGGCATTATCCTCATGCCTCAGCTTTGCTGCTGCTTCGTCGGACACCGTTGCTGCTGCTGCTGCTGCTGGCCAACATCCCCACCGCGGCAAAAACGACAGAAGTCTCCGTGTGGCCCTCAAAAACTCCCTTTATTTCACGAAGAGACCCCACACGCGCACGAGTCCCGGGGCAGCAGCAGCCCTACCGCAGCAGCAGCAGCACGATTCCAGCAGCAGCAGTACAGCACACTGCAGCAGGAGCAAAGCACACTGCCAGCAGCAGCACAGCCAGCACACTGCAGCCAGCAGCGCAGCACACTGCAGCACGCAGCGCAGCACACCGGCAGCAGCAGCAGTACAACACACTGCAGCGCACGCAGCGCAGCACACTGCAGCAGCAGGATTGCAGCAGCAGCAGTAGAACTGCAGCAGCAGCTGGATTCTTCTGAGGTTTCAAGGAAGATACGCACCGGGTTGTGAGTGCTGTCTGGCCACCTAAAGACTCGACTCTTAGTTAGATTCTTCCCCGCAGCAGTTGCTCGGTGTTTCTATGTCGCTGACGTCTCCTGCTAATAATGTGTGGGGTAGGCTGAATGCTCTGAGCGCTGCAGCTCATGCACTTGCTCTCGATGGTGCTGTCTCTATTCACCCTCTATCCAGCTGTCTAGAACTGCTTTGCTGTCTCGTCTGTGGGGTGTGCGTGGCTGCTGAGCATCAGCGCACTGGCAATTTCTTTGCTGATCCTACTGCGGGTCGTCGATAGACACACAGCCACAGCAGCAGTGGTAATAGCTTATCTGTATATACTTGTATAGCTAATTCACAGGCTTCAACCACAAGCGGAGATACATATAAATGTATGTACATTTGAGTAGACACTGACAGCAGCCGCATATGGGTTTCCACATACCATCGACCCAGCAGCAACGCCCCTACTTGTATACATGCTGTCGCTCCGAGCGCTGCAGCAGTAGTTCGAAATTCTTCTATAACTCTCAAATGCTGCAGCCTTATTATAGACCTCCTATTGCAGCATTATCACATATGCATATATATACTATATACACATACAGGTATATAAATATATATGTGAGTGGGTGAATGGGTGGACTACTGATGATAGAGAGTCTAGCTCTCCATGTGTTGGCGAGGCAGTCGCAACTACTACTATTGCTGTTTCTCAAAGAATTTGCCTTCGAGGTTGCAGAGGAAGTGCTGTTGCTCTCACTGTAGCTGTTTTACTGTCGCGGACCTGTAAATATGGTTCTCTTGCTGCAGGAGGAGATTGTTAGCGCTTGTTGCTGCCACAGGTGGAAAAGTAGAAGACGCCGGCAGATGCTGCCGCTGCTGCTGATTGCCAGGTGCACCCGGTATATACGAGAGAATGTGCTTCTGCTGAATAAGGGGGGTAAGCGGGCACAGCACGACCGGCCCAGTCGTCCTTTATCTGCTATTACGAGGGAAGGAGGCGACAATTCATCCAGATGGATACGCAGGAGAGAGTAAAATATAGTATGACGCGAAGCTCTCCTTATGTCTTTCCTGCGTGAAAACGCGGACGGCAGAACAGAGTGGGGGCCTCAGGCGTCTGTCAGATTATGACCGCAAACATGTAAAGAGATGGGGAAAGTTGAACATTACTGTTTCAACACTGCACTTAGGAAAAGGAGAAGTGTAATACTGCTGCAGTGGGAGGAAACGTAGGAAAATCACAAACCAAAGTGTGCAAACATACACATCTATATGAATAGTAGATATAGTCGATTACACGTGTCGATCGATAGTCGGAGAAAATCAATGACTGTTTACGTAATAAGTATCAAGCCCCGCGGTATGGGTATGTGTATACGCTCACAAGAAGGCGTCGCGGTGTGGCAGCAGAGACATACACACCCTCTTTTTGTTGAAAAAAATGCAGCGCCATCCAAGTGAGGAAAGTAAGAAAGAGCAACAAAAATTGTTTTATTTACCGCAGAGAATCAAAGTTTTTCTTCTAGAGTGTGCGGCACTGGGGGGGGCTTGATGCTTAGCGGCGCGGAATTTTTCTGAGGTGGTCAATTTTTTAGAAAATTGTAGTATCTACAGTGTTGCAAAGAAAACTTCCACGAGGTCAAGCGTCCAGAGTAAAGAGTGAAGAAAGAAGCAGAAAAAAAAAAATTTTGCCCGCCGCTGTCGTTGCGCCGGTGGTACAGGAGTGTGTTGTTGCGTGGGAAGAAGGGAGAAGAGGGCGTTGGAAGGAGCCGCTGGCCGCGCCGAAAAATGACGTGAAAAGAGACACGTTGCGTTGCATGAGAAAGCGACTCAGCCCCAAAGCGAAGAAAAGTAGCAGTCTTCCTTTATTCCAGAGATAATTGACAAGTACACACGTGCCCCCCTGTAGAGACTACCACCTCCTGACATCCCAGCTTTCTGCAAGCACGCACAGATGAAGGATAAGGCGCCTTCCACGACTCAGAAAAGAGAGTTAGGTCAGTAGTAGCAAATGTTCTAGAGCTGAGGGGCCTCGCAATTTCTCGATTTTGCGAAAGAAAGGACTCCAGACGAAATTTTACACACCTCGGCGGCTCTACCGGTAACGCAGAGAGCCAAAAGTCCCGCAGCAGCGAAAAAAGCGTCTTCTGCTGCCACTGACAAGGACTTCTGCTCTTTTGTGTGCACTTTTGGCTGCTATTCATTATGTTACTCCCTTTCTGAAAGTCTGCCTTGTTAGAAATACCGCTGTTTTTTCTTCCTGCGGTGGCGCCAATTGCTCCTGCTGCCTTTTGATGCCAAACGTAAGAAGACGCCGGCGGTGAAATCTTCTAAGGTGCACTTCTGCGTGTCTAAGAAGAACCGTCCCGCACTAGGCACATTTATGTCTGCGCGAAGGAAAAAAAGCACGTCTATGGATGTTTTCACACACCAACGCACGAGTATGCCTCTCCACCTGCCTATAGATATACATACACAAGGAACCACTCCTTTAAGACATACAAACTTTTTAATTGGGAATGTGGAAGCCTTCACGAGCACCAGAAGCCACTCTGCGTAGAGATGTCTTTGAACGTTACGCCTTCACACGCCTAGAAGGGCTACCTCGCAAGATTTCAGTGTCTCCACAAAATCAAAGCATGTATACACAAATACTTATGTGTATACAGTAGAAGATAAGAGGCGGAAAGGATGGTGCCACGTATGGAAGAAGAAAGCCGTTTGCGTATGGAGACCGCGTGTCTCAGGAGCGGAAAATCTCTAACGTATAGCTTTCTGAATTGTAGAATATTGTCTGGAGAGCTTGAAACTGAGCGTACACAATATTAATGTAGAGGTGACACGTGTTTCCGGCGAAAAGATATCATGTGTGACCCCCACTTGCTCACAGAAACAGGCTATACACACCCATATATCTATATATGTATAGTATGGAGATTCTCGAGCATAGAACTACTGTATTTCTGTTATTGCTTGTTATCGTGTTGGTTTGATGTGCGAGGCACGAGAAGAAGAGGGGTCTAAGGCTGACTTGCTTACGGTGCGCCTAGCCTCTCCGCCCTTCAGGTCTACTTGTCTGTATAAAGACATGCTTATATACCCGTATGTGCACATCATTCGATAGAAATGAGCAATGAAACGGCAAATAAAGTTTTTTCTTTGCTTATCGCAATGAAGTGCCCGTCTTGAGACATCTGCGGGAAAGCTAAACTCTTTTATTTTTAGAAGAACTGTATTTGTTCTTCCGCACGTAGGCGCCTTCCACCACACGCGTCCACATCTAACATCCATCGCATCTTCAGTGCTCCACTGCTGGTTCTTTCTCTGTGTATGTTCCCTATTGATACTGCTACTGTTTCTGAATGACTACAGGAATATGACTTTCTTCGCGCTGTGTAGACAGGTGGACACAAAATCACATCTCAGTAAATATAGGGTCCCTTTCCCTCTATAAAGAACAGCACGTGTTCAAAAAAATGTTGTCCTGCCCCCCCTTCCCCCCCATTTTAGAGGTATTCTTCTCCTCATAACAGAGAGAGAGACAGAGACAACCATGCTTCTACTCTATACATATCTCTATATCATTCTTTCTATCTCTCTTTAATATTCACTCTCAGGAAGTAGGTACTCTTTACATATCTCCACTACCAATATCTTTCTTTGTATCTACCTGCCACATGGGGTGTGCTAAGTTACAGACACATAAAAGACGCCAGTGCCGCTCCAGAACTTGCCTGTTGCGCTTCTTTTGTTGTTGCTGCTGCACTTGTGTAAATGCTGCACCACTGAGGACTACTTATGATACAAAGAATAAAAGATAGAGCCTAGAGGATACTTGTTCATGGTGCCTCTCGTGGTGGGCGCTGGCCTGACGTCCCTCCAGCGTCTTCTAAACACCTGCTGCTGGTGCTGTGTATGTCTACTTCGATTTACATTCCCTTTCCCCCTGCTATGAGTGTTCCTTCCGACAGTCTTCACTCATCTCGCAGCAGCTCTTGTATCGATGAGAGAGATACTCTACTGGTGCTCTTCTCGACTCAATGTCTTTTGTTGTCTATCTCGTGCTACTAAATCAGGAGTACTGTGCTCTTGCATTTTCTTCTATATGCACAGTGATATGGAGGTTTATATATCTCTTTGTCTTTATTATTGAACTATACATAGGTGTATACCTGTTCTGCATATACTTTACTTATAGATGGTTATGTATATATTAGTGTGCATATTCTACTTATACAGAGTTACATATCTATTTGTGTATATTATTGTTTTGTACACAACTATGTATCTATTTGCATATAATATTTGGTAGTACACTGTAAATATCTCCATTTGTATATATTTTTTCGCACGTAAGTAGGTAAATTGTAGAAAGTCTGAGCGTAAGAAGATAGATCTATAGGTGCCTGTATACCCGTGTGAAATATACATATCAACACGTCTTCACCAGGGTTTCAAGAGTCCCCCGCATCCGACAGAAAAGCAAAACTGCAGTCTCAAAGCAACTGTACGGCACGCTGACCTGCAACAATACATATGGAAAGGATTGTATATCTCCAGTGAAAACTGTTTTTCTGATAGAAAAAAGTTGCTGTCATGTTGCAAACAGCAATTCCCTTTCGAAGTCACCTTCTTCGATATCTTCACTGGTGAGACGGGTCTAAAACTTTACAGTGATAGTTCTCTGTCTCTTACTTATTAATATTTATCTATCTATCTATATATATATCAAACGATAGAGACAGAGAACGTTCCTGTATGTATATGTTTTGTGGCTGACGAGTGTCTCTCTTCTTCGCAGACGCCTTCTTTCTCATTTTCTTTTCACTGTTTTGACCTAATGTTCCTTCTTTCGGTGTTCTCCGTATTTGTTACGTTCTGCTGTTATCAGTGCCTTCTATATACTTGGTAAATATAATATATATATATATATATATATATATATATATATACTTTTTTGCACTATGTATATCAATGCCTAATACACTTTGCGTGTATATATATATAGTATATATATATATATTATATATATAGATATATATATGTACTATATATATATATGTATTTTAAAGTACATTTATGCGCTACCTACATGAATGCCTTCTATATACGTGGTATGTATATCCTTTGTGCACTGTCTATATGAATGCCTTCTACATACTTGGTGTGTGTGCATATATATATATATATATATATAGTATATATATATATATATATATATATAACATACCTTTGTGCGCTGCTGCTTTACTTTCCTTTGGCTTTGCCAGTGCCTTGCTGCTATACCTCCACCCTGTGGAGAAGAGGCTTCACATTATTTCTTCTTCATCTCCTCTGTATATTCCTTTTGTTGTATTGCCCACTGTTACAAGAAAGACTTGATATAGTATATATATATATAGTATAGGGAAGAAAAGGAAGAAGACCCTGCCTTTGTGTAGAATACAAAGAAAGCACCTTTTTGTAGAGTCAGCAAGAGGCATATATATATATAGTATATATATAGATAGATAGATACACATATATACTTGGCCTGCTATGGCCTATCGAGAGCAAACATAACCTTCTGCCTCTTGCTGTTTCTCCAAAAGGAGCTTTCCTTGTATTCTACACAAAAGCAGCGACTTCTTCCTCTTCCCTGTATACAGAGGCGCTTCCATCGCAGTTCCTACTTGAATCCAGAAAGGACCTACTAGACTAC
>CATKUM010000510.1:0-29174 GCA_949786405.1 Onychomys arenicola
CTAGCTTCCGCGTGTTGTGTGTGTGGAATTTTGAGGGTTTTCGTCCTGCTGTTCATGCGGCTACTTTTTTGCAGAAGATTTTTTATTTTGATTAAAGAGACGATGTTATTTGCATGTCATCTTGTCTTTTTTCACCCTAGTTTGACCTGTAGCAGTTTCGTCGATATCCTCACCAGCTGGAACAGCCGGCATTACTCACAGTTTGCGGTGTACAGACACCACACACACTTCTTTTTTGTGTTTCAGAAGAAGAAGGCAAGCCGCATCTGTCGAACTTCTTGTCAAAAAGGGGAATGTTTATACCACATGATCACAGCGCATGCATGCACATTGCCTGTGCGTGTGAATCTCGTTGCTGCTGCGTTTCAGTAGTTCTCTTTCTCCCTTCTTTTTGAACAAGCTTCCTCTCTTCGTACTTGGCTCTTCCCAGTGCCTGCAACAAGCAGACCTGACAACTCTTCTACGCGCTAATAACCGTCTAACTGGAATACTACAACCAGCAGCAGCAGCAGCAACAGCAACAGCAGCAGCAACGGCAACAGCACCAGCAACAACAGCAACAGCAACAGCAACACCAGCAGCAGCAGCAACAGCAACAGCAACAGTAGCAGTAACGGCAGCAGGAAGGGTAATTGAAGCAGCCTTGGCAACAGCAGCAGGAGCATAATCCAGCCTCAGCCTCATCGACAGCGGAATCGCACGGTGAACAGCAATAGGAATAGAAATAGCACGGACAACAGCAGGAGAGAAGCGCGGCAGTGCTGCTGCTACTGCTGCTGCTGCTGCTAACGACAACTGCTGCAGCATCAGCAGCAACAGCAGGACACGCGGGCCCTTGCCTGACGGCGTCTGCAGCATCAAGAACGACAGCAGAGGACCCCACAGAAGTGAGCGAGCAGCTGTAGCACCGGTGCGAGAGCAGCAGAAGTATCACCAGCAACAAGGGGGCAGAGCAGCAGCAGCGGGAGGCATCAGCAGAAATAGCTGTGGCCTCTTCTATTTTTTTCGGAAACAGTTCTTCTGGAGAGTCTGCATTCCAAGCAAACCTTGCCGACAGAACGATTCACCTTATCTCTTATATCATTCTCTTTTCAGCATCCCATCGTCTCTCTACACAGCAGTCACCACCGCAGTATATAGAGTGTGCAGAAGAACCAACAGCAGAAGATCTGCTGCGTGTGCTGCTGACCTTCATGAAGCAGCAGCAGAAGAAGAAGCACAGCACCAGAAGCACAAGCAACAGCAGCAGCACCAGCAGCAGCAGCACAAGCAACAGCAGCAGCCACAGCGACAGCAGCAAGAGCAACAGCAACAGCAGCACAAGCAACAGCAACAGCAGCACAAGCAACAGCAACAGCAGCACAAGCAACAGCAACAGCAGCACAAGCAACAGCACCAGCAGCACAAGCAACAGCACCAGCAGCACAAGCAACAGCAGCAGCACCAGCAGCAGCAGCAACAGCAGCAGCAGCACCAGCAGCAGCAGCACAAGCAACAGCAGCAGCCACAGCGACAGCAGCAAGAGCAACAGCAACAGCAGCACAAGCAACAGCAGCAGCAGCACAAGCAACGGCAACAGCAGCACAAGCAACCGCAGCATACAGAGCTGATTTAAGTGCAGGAGAAGCAGCAGATATGGCAGCTATACCTATCCAAGAAGAAGTAGGAGCGCAGGTGTGCTGCTGCATGCCGCCTCGTCTTTCTCGTTGAAGTCAAGCAGCAGCAGCAACATTGTCGCTCGTGCGGGAGTTCCTATAGAAAATCCGTTTCATTCTGATGTTGCTGCTGATCATCTGCGTCTCATGAAGCAGCTCAGGCCGCAGCAGCAGCAGGAACAGCAGAGCAGCGGCGTAAGTAGCAGCAGAAAAATCTCTGCCAGGACCTTACACAGCAGCAGCAGCAGCGCATGCAACAGCAGCAACACAGGCAACAGCAGCTGCACGTGCAAGAACAGCAACAACTGCAAGAGCAACAGCATATGAAACAGCATATGCACATGCAGAAGAAGGGGAAGAAGGTGCAGCACGACGACAATGACAGGCAGAAGACGCTGAGAGGCAAATGTTCGCAGCTGCTGCAGATGCAGGGGCCGCAGTAGAGGCTAAAGAAGAAGGAGAAAGAACAGTATGCATAGGGAAGAAGCAACAGCAGCAGTAGATTTTGAATAAACTGCAGCAGAGGCGCCTGCAGTATGCTGCTCGCACAAGAAGAGGAAAACGTGTTGTTCGCTACTAATGGTGAGGCAGGCAGAGCAGTGGCTGCTGCTTCGGCTGCAGCAGCAGCAGCAGCAACAGGAGAGAGCGCAGGAGCAGCAGCAAGGGGAAGCGTCACAGCTGTTTTACTGGACCTCGATGACCTCAGCGATGATGCGCTGCTGTCGCAGACGCTGTTGAAAAACTTTGAAAAACTTTCCCAATATGCAAACACACTCCAGCACCAGCAGCAACATGCGGAGCAGCAGCAGCAGCAGCATGCGACGCAGCAGCAGCAGCAGCAACACGTGAAGAAGCAGCAGCAGCAGCAGCAGGCAAAGCAGCAGCAGCAGCAACATGCGAAGCGGCAAGAGCAACATGAGGAGCAGCAGCAGCAACATGAGGAGCAGCAGCAGGAGGCAGTTGTAGCAGCGAGGGAATCATCAGGATATGCTGCGTCAGGTTTTGCTGTTGCTTCTTCTTTTGGAATATTAAGGGCGGCAGCAGAGCACCTCTGCAGAAGCAGCCGTCGTGGAGCTCCAGGAAATTCTGCTGTTGCATGCAGTGGCAGCAGCAGCAATACATTATCTTCTCGAAGAAGCAGCAGGCAGCAGCAACAGCAACTGCAGCAGCACCGAGGGTTGCTGCTGCCCCACTTCTTTTGTTTGCAACTCCCTGGCACCCATGAGCTGCTGCAGCTGCTCTATTCTTTCACTGTTGAGGTGGAGGACGGTGCTGCTGCCGCTGATGGTCTGTATCAGTTGCATCTGTCTCTATGCTGCTGCTGTGCATGTGCTGCTGCTTACCTTGCAGCTACGCGGACACTGCTGCTGGCGCTGCGCGCTGATGAAGCTGCTACTGCTGCTGCTGCTGCTCGTGCTGCTCGGCTGCTTCGCACTTCTGCTGCTGCGCTCAGTCAACCTGCTGCCGGTGCTGCTCATGCACCACCCCACACTCCTGCTCTGACAGCAGGTGAAATCGACGTTCAGCAGCAGCAGCAGCAAACCTCAGAGAGCCGTGCGCTGCAGCAGACTCTGCTTCTGTGGGATCTCCTGCGGTTCGCACCCATCCTTGCTGCTTATCAAAGCAGCAGATGCCGCAACAGCAGCAGCACATGCAACAGCAGCAGGTGCAGCAGCAGCAGGTGCAGCAGCAGCAGCAGTAACACATGCAGCAGCAGCAGCAGTTACACATGCAACAGCAGCAGTTGCAGTAGCACCTGGTGCAGCAGCAGCAGCAGTAACACATGCAACAGTAGAAGGTGCAGCAGCGGCGGCAGGGAGAGCAGCAGCACCTGCAACCGGAGCAGGAGGGACAGCAGCAGCAGCAGCAGTAGCTCAGAGAGCAGCAAAAGTAACAGCAGCAGTTCATCCAGCAGCTGCTCACGCGGGGATAGAAGCAGCAGCTCGAAGAGAGAAGATGTTGTGAGCAGGAGTGAAATAATCAGAACTGTTGACTGGCAGCAGCAGCAGCAGCTCAGAAGTTTTGCTGAAGCCGCTGCTGCTCACGTCATTTTAGATAGCAGCAGGCTGCTCTGCCCAGCGTCAGTGCTTTCATTCGAACAGGTAAGCGCCTTTGCTCCTTGCCTGAGCACCGCAGTAGAAACCCTTGCTGCTGCTCTGCTGATGCTCGCACGTCCCTGTTGCTGCATCTACGAACGCAGCAGCAACAACAGCAGCAGCAACAGCGACGCTGGCAGCAGCAGCAGCAGCGACGCTGGCAGCAGCAGCAGCAGCGTTGCTTGTTCTGGAAGCGAAGAAGCAGCACCTGGAACTAGAGTATCAGCAGAGGGTGATACAGCAGCAGCAGCAGCAACTGAGAATACAGCAACCAAAGTATTATCTGAATCAACAACATTATATTCATCTCCTGCTGCTGCTCCTGCTTCCGTATGCTGGACTGCCTCTATTGCTGTCAACACTCCTGCTTGTGCATCTGCTGCCGCTCCTGCGGAACTGCTACAAGCCCCAGCAGACCAGCGCGTGGCACCAGCAAAACAGCAACAGCAGCAGCAGCAACAGCAGCAGCAGCAGCAACAGCAGCAGCAGCAGCAACAGCAGCAGCAGCAACAGCAGCAGCAGCAACAGCAGCAGCAGCAACAACAGCAGCAGCAACAGCAGCAGCAGCAGCAACAGCAGCAGCAGCAACAGCAGCAGCAGCAACAGCAGCAGCAGCAACAGCAGCAGCAGCAGCAACAGCAGCAGCAGCAGCAACAGCAGCAGCAGCAGCAACAGCCGCGAGATGTAGCGCTGTATCTTCCGCCCAGGCGCTGGTCAACATACGCCTTGAATCCGCAGCTGCAGCAGGAGCTACTGAAGGGCGAAGCAGCACTTTTGCAGCTCCTTCAGGGTCTCCTTCTGCAGGGAAAGGCATGTGGAATTCTTCCTGTTGCTGCTGCTGCTGCTGCCAGTAGCGATGCTGTTGATGCTGCTGGTTCCGCTGTTGCTGCTGCAGAAGGCAACAACGAAAGAGATGATGAGAAGACTACTGTTGCTGCGTCAAGACTCCAGCAATCAGCAAAAGCACAGCAGCAAGCGTGTGATGCATGTCCCTTCGCCGTCTGCTCAGCAGCAGCACATGCAGCGGCATTTGTTTTCTTTCCAGAAGCAGCTGCACGGTGGAGACCATCCGCATCTCCTCCTTCACTGCTGCAGCAGCTTGCTTCTGCTGTTCCTTCCTGCTGCTGCTGCAGCAGCAGCCACACCCCTATTTGGAACGTTTCTTCTTCTTCTTCTTCTTCTTCTCATCTATCGCGTCGTGCTGAAAGAATCATTCTTCCTGGTGCATCACTACTGCCTCAGACAGCAGCAGCACCTCCAACAGGCCTGCTGCAGCCTGCTGCTTTGCTGCTGCGCTTGCTGCCGTCGCCGTTGCTCTGTCTCCCGCCGTTGCTGCGGATGCTGCTGCGATGCCGAGCGAATAGCGCCTCGATGCTCTTGTCTTTGCAAATGCATTCTCTTCGTGTAGTTCGGCAGCTGGCATGTGCTGCACTTCACCTTGCTGCTGCTCCTGCGGCTGCAGGCGGGGGCAGTCCTCTCTTCTTCCATGCCCCGCACACAAGCAGGCGCACCCGCAGCAGCAGCAGCAACTGCAACAGCAGCAGCAGAAGCAGCAGCAAGAGCAGCAGCAGAAGCAGTAGCAGGAGCAGCAGCAAGAGCAGCAGCAGAAGCACTAGCAGGAGCAGCAGCAAGATCAGCAGCAGAAGCAGTAGCAGGAGCAGCAGCAAGAGCAGCAGCAGAAGCACTAGCAGGAGCAGCAGCAAGAGCAGCAGCAGAAGCAGTAGCAGGAGAAGATGGAGAGGGAGGAGCAGCAGCAGTCATAGTAGGCAGGTTGAAACAGCAGCAAGCAGCAGTATGAGACGAGTGCCGTGCAGAGGTGCAGCAGGAGCAGCAGCAGGAGCAGCAGCAGGAGGAACAGCAGGAGGAGCAGCAGGAGCAGACGAACAGATGCTGAATGTTGTGCAGCAGTGGTTGCAGCTGTTACAGATATTGACAGTGAATTTGGAATTGCTGCTGCTGAATCGAAGGCGAGATGGAGACCAAGAGAAACAGCAGCAGGACGGAGGTGGAAGGCTGCTGCAGCAGGGAATTCAGAAGGTGCTGCTGAAAAGTGCAATGGAGGTTCAGCAGCAGCAGCAGCAGGATGAAGCTCTGACCCCGCAGCAGCAGCAGCATGGGGAAGGACAGCAGCAGCTGACGAAGCGAGCAAGCGCAGAAAAAAGGAGAGTTGTGGGGTTGCTGCAGCCGCTGCTTCTGCTGCTGCGATCCCTGCATGCGTTGTTTATTGTGCAGCTGAATCCCGCAGTTGCCTATGAATGGGAAACCATTGCAGCAGCAGGCAGAGCCGTCTGGAAGGCAGCGGCAGCTGCTGCTGCTGAAGAAGAAGCCGAAGTCGCTGCGGTCGCTGAGGCTTATGCTGCAGCAGCAGCGGCGACAGCAGCAGCAGCAGGAGGGACAGCAGCAGCAGCAGGGACAGCAGCAGCAGCAGGGACAGCAGCAGCAGGAGGGACAGCAAAAGGAGAAGGAACAGCAACAACAGCAGAAGGGATAGCAGCAAGAGTAGCAGAAGGTAGAGAGGCAGCAAGAGGTTTTTTTGCAGATGGTCGAAGCGACTGCAGCGGCATTGATGGTGCTGCAGCGGGCATTTGTGGGGTAAAGAAAGTTTTTGGAGAGAGGGGTGCGCAGCAGCAGCAGCAGGAAGAGCAGGAGCAGCAGCAGGAAGAGCAGGAGCAGCAGCAGGAAGAGCAGGAGCAGCAGCAGGAAGAGCAGGAGCAGCAGCAGGAAGAGCAGGAGCAGGAGCAGCAGGAAGCAGCAGGAAAAGAAAGAAGTCATAAAAACAAGCATCCAGCAGCGTTGGCTGCAGTTGCGGCAGTATTGGATGAGGAGATTGCTGCAGCAGCAGGAGCGAGAGCAAGTGAACCGCGTTGTTGCTGCAGCAGAGAAACAAACAGTCAGCAGCAGCAAATGCAAGAGGCCGCAGCAGCAGCTCGTAGTGAGCAGCTCGTGCTGCTGCCGTCTCCATGTCTTCTGCTGCTGCAGCATCATCCTGCTGCTGCTGTAGAAGACTTTGCTGCTCCTCCTGCGGCTGGCTGCGATCGTTCTTTGCCAGCGAAAGTGCTGCTGCTGCTGGGGGTGGAGGTATCTCTGCGGCCAGTGCTGCTGCTGCTGCTGCAGCTGCCGAAGCTGCTGCAGCTTCTGGCTTCGCTCTGCTGCAGAACATCGCAAGACGTGCAGGCCGAGCAACAGCAGCAACAGCACCTCCAGAAGCAAACCTCTTTGCAGAGCAGGCAGCAGCAGCAAAGCGCGAGACAGCATTACTGGGAGCATGTGGAAGAGGGAAAACAGTTGCTGCAGCAGAAGGATGAAGGAGAAGAAGTCGCGGGAATACAGCACGAGGAACCACGCAGTAAGAAAGAGACGATTCAACATGGGACGCACCAGCAGCAGCAGCAGCAAGCGCAGCAGGAAGAGGAAGGAAGATCTCCTGGTGTTGCTACTCTCCTTCCTGCTGGCTGCTCCCTGCGGCGATCTCTGACGTTGTCTGACGCTGCTGCTGCTGCTGCAGAAGAAGAAGATGAGACAGCAGTCGTGTCGAAGAAAGAGGAAGAAGACGTGTTGCTGCTGCAGTCAACAACGGAGCATGTGTTGCTGGGACGAGACGTGCAGCAGCAGCAAGATATCGAAGGCGACTGCGTCCTCGGGCTCCTGCACGTCTGCGCGCTGCTGCTGAAAATCTTTTATTCTCCTGCTGGAGAGGCCGTCTTTCACTACTGCAGCAGCAGGAGCAGCAGCAGTAGGAGCAGCAGCAGCCGGAGCAACAGCAGCAGGAGCAACAGCAGCAGGAGCAGCAGCAGCAGGAGCAGCAACAGGAGGAACAGCAGCAACAGGAGGAACAGCAGCAGCAGGAGCAGCAACAGGAGGAACAGCAGCAGCAGGAGTGGAGGCAGCAGCAATCAAAAGAAGAGCAGCAGCAACAACAGGAAGAGCAGCAACTGCAGCAGCAAGAGTGAAGAGCAGCAACTGCAGCTGCAGCAGGCGAGCGCGGCACTCGGCAGCGTGAAGCAGTGCTGCAGTCACATCTACAACATCTTCTCGCAAAGAAGCAGCAATTGTTCAGCATCAGCAGCATCAACAGCAGCAGGAAAAGGAGATGGACAAGAAAGAAAGAGTTGTGAAGCAGCAATGCCAATAGGAAGTCGCAGGTGGTGTGTGCAGCAGGTCAAGGCGATGTCACTGGAAATAGCGCAGCTCCTAAGGCCTTATTCAACTTTGCATCACGACTGCACCAATGACCGAAGCATCCCCTTTGAAAGGGACATTGAAACTGCTGCTACTGCTGCTGCCGCAACTGGTGATCACGCTGCTGCTGCTGCTGTAGCTGGTGCTGATGCAGCAGCAGCAGCAGCAGAAAGCGCAGCACCTGCTCTAGAAAGCATGCAGGCACGTCACAGAAGGAGAAGCAGCAGCAGCAAGAAGGCAGAAGGTGTTGAAATGGAAGAAGAAGTCATTTTCGTTTCAGATAGTGAAGAAGAAGGAGAAGAAGTAGCTGCAGTTGCAGCAGATACTCGGAGCTGCTGTAGCACCAGTCAAGGGCAGACACAGCAACAGGCCAGTGGGGTTGCTGCTGTTACTGCCCCATTCATAAGCGCAGCAACAGGGACAGCAACACCAAATGCAGCAGCAGCAGCAGCAACAGGTGCAGCAGCAGCAGCAGTGATGTCAGCAGCATCTGGAAGACGGGTTGTGGAGACTGCACTACTGGCTGATATTAACGCTGCTGCTGCTGCTGCTCCTCTTCGCGATGCGAAGAAGGTGATGATGCATTCTGCTGCAGCAGCAATAGTGGGAACAGCAGCAGGACAAGTATCAACAGTCACGGGAAGTGTGGGGACTACTGTGATGAAGCGGGAAGGAGAGGCTGGGCAGCACTGCAGCACTGCAGCAGCAGGGAAAGGAACATCAGCAACACGAGCACAGGTTGAAAATGCTGCAGCAGCAGCAGAAACAGCAGCAGCAGAAACAACGGCAGCAGGAACAGCAGGAACAATAGCAGCAGCAGGAACAGCAGCAACAGCAGGAACAGCAGCAACAGCAGGAACAGCAGCAATAGCAGGAACAGCAGCAATAGCAGGAACAGCAGCAATAGCAGGAACAGCAGCAATAGCAGCAGCAGATGTAGGAGGAGCAAGGGTCAGAAGGGAAGAGTATTCTTGTGCAGGTTCCGAGTGGACGATGAGGGGGGTTTTACGGAAGAAAGAAAGAAGAGAAATTTGCGAAGACGTCGATGTGGAAGACGTTGCCAGCGATGAAACTGTTGAACTTCTGGATGTGCGTCCTGTCACTTTGCTTGAGATCATTTCGCCTGCTGCATGCGCCAGAGGACTGCTGCGGCAGCAACAGCAGCAGCGCGAGCGACTGCAGAAGCAGGAGGAAGACCCTCTGCACTTTTGCAGAGAAGACAGCAGGAACCCCTACCACTTTAACACCGGCAACGGCCAGCCACGTGGACAGAGCTGGAGCAACAGTAGCAGCAGCAGCAGCTCTGGCAGCAGCAGCTGTGGCAGCAGCAGCAGCAGCATCAGCAGCGCTAGCAACAGCAGCAGCAGCAGCTCTAGCAGCAGTAGCAGCAAGTGTAGTAGTAGCAGCAACAACCCCAGCAGCAGCAACAACTCCGGCAGCAGCAGCAGCTGTAGCAGCAGCAGCTGTAGCAGTAGCAGCAGCAGCAGCAATTTTAGCAGCAGCAGCAGCAGTGTGGGACTTGCAGTGGGATGCGAGCGGCGACAGCAAGCAGCAGCAGGCTCTCCTTGCATGTATGAAGAAATCATCAGCAGCAGCGAAGGAGAGGCAGATGATGAAGAAGAGGAAGGCAAAGAAAGAGAAGCAGAAGGCACGCGCCGCAGCAGCAGCAGCAGGGTCTTGCAGGGAAGCAGCAGAAGAACTTTGGAGCCTGTGGCTGTTGCTGCATGCAGCGCACCAGAGACGAAGCAGCAGCAGCAGCAGCAACAGGAGGACGCACTTTCGCTTGAGCAGCTGTGGAAAGCAGCAGAGGCAGCGACATTGCTCCAGCAGCAGCAGCAGCATGATGATGATGGTACAGAGCAAGAGCAGCAGCAGAGATCTCTTCCTTCTCAAAAGCAAAGCAACACTGAAGGTAAGACGTGCAGCTGCTGCAGGAGCAGCAGCACCAACTGCGACTTTGCATGCAGCGTGGATTGACATTTTAAAGGTGTTCCTTGAGAACGATGCTGCAGCACGGATCCTCCCGAATGGAAGAAGAAGAAGAAGAAGAAGAAGAAGAAGAAGAAAATATCCACCTCAGCTGCTGCTGCTGATACGTCTGTTCCGTCTGAGCACATCATGCAACTGCAGAAGAAGGAGCTGCTGCTCCTGGCAGAAAAAGAATGAACTGCTGTTGCAGTGCTGTGCAGGCTGTCTATTTCCCATGACTTCGCCTATTTTAACTCGAGCGGTTTTCTCCTCGTTGTTGCTGCTTCTGCTGCCGCCTCTGCTGCTGCAGCGCATGCATACGAGAAGGCAGCTCACAGGACAGAGCTTTCGGCTGTCTCCATGAGACTAGAGGATTTGAGAGCCACAGTCTCCCGTCTCGTCTCCCCGCCTCCTTTCCTCATGCACCTGTCTCTTTGCGTTCGTTCTCTTTATACGTGTATGCGTGGGTGAGAAGGCTTTACAAATATACAGCTGTATAAAGAGACAGCAACCTATACCCGTGTGGAAAGACATATATAATAAGGAGCTCAATTTGACATGAAGAGTCGCTGCTGTGATTCTGCTGTCCCTGCTGCTGCTGTATTGCTGCTGCTGCTGCTGCCGTGATGAATGCTGCTGTGACTACTGTTGCTGCTGCTACTCTACTGTTGCTGCTGCTGCTGTGGGTGCTGCTGCTAGCGTGACGGAGACTGGTAGAAGGGAAACTGCTGCTGCACTTGCATTTTCCTTTCTTTCTTCAGGGTTGCTGCGTCAGCAGGGCAGGCAGCTCATGCTTCATACAAGGCCAAGCGCCGAAGGTCACAGACGCATGCTGCTGCTGCTGCAGCGCCACCCGTGGATTCCAGCAGCAAGAAGAGGGGGGAAAAGCCGACTGCAAGCGATCGCAGAACGCCTCAGCAGTACAAGGCCTTTACGGAAAAGAGTTCCTCTTGCTGCTGCTGCGGCTTCTGCTGCTCGTCGCCAAGCTGCCAGTAGTGCTGCTACTGCTGCTGCACCTCCTCTTCCTGCTGCTGCTGCTGCAGCTCCTCGTCCTCCAGCTGCTGCTGTAGCCTTTCCTGTTCCTGCTGCTGCTTTTAGTCGAGGTGTGTCTGCTTCTTCTGTTTCTGAGACTGGTGCGTTCGCTGCTGCTGCTGCTGCTGTTGCGTGTGCTGCTGCTGCTGCTCGAGCAGCTCTCTGCTGCAGCAGAAGAGTCAGCAGCAGCAGCAGCATCGGCAGCATGACTCCTGCCGCTTGTGTCGCTGTTGAAACAAAGGCAAAAGCAACGCTGCAGCACAGGCAAGACGCATAAGTTCCTGGTGCTGCTGCAGCACGTAGCTCTTGTGCTGCTGCTCCTGCTGTTGCTGCTGCTGCGAATGCCTCTTTATTCTTGCTGCATCCCCTGACTCTGCTGCTGCAGAGATCCAAGAGTCGCTGTGGCATGAAACAGAGAAAACTGCTGTTTACCTACAATCCCTCTGCTGCCGATGTTCTCTCCTACCGAGACGTCTCTGCTGCTTCCGTCCCTCCTCATGCTGCTACTGCTGCGGTTACTGCTGCTACTGTCCCTGCTACTGCTACTGTAGCTGCTGCTGCTGCAGTCCTCCCGCTGCTGTTGCAATCCTCCCGCTGCTGCTGCTGTTATCCTGCTGCTGCTGTCTTTGCTGCTGCTGCTGTCCTCCTGCTGCTATCTTGCTGCTGTTGCTGCTGCTGCTACTACGTTTGCTGTGAATCGTGTGAAAGGAATTTTCGCTAGATGCTTCAGGAGGAGCATGCAGGCAGCGGCAGCTAGCCACGCATGCAGCAGCTAGCCACGCATGCAGCAGCTAGCCACGCATGCAGCTGCAGCGTGTCGTCTGAGTGTGTCTTTATATAGTGAAGTCTGAATGTACAGAGAATATTATAGGATTATACGGTTTCTTTTCTGGAATGAACTGCATGCAGAAGTGAATGTGGAAGAGGAGCAGCAGCAGAGAGAACAGCCGAAGAAAGAAGAGAAGAAGCAACAGCAGAACGCAAGTGAAGAGCATCTTCCGCAGCGAAGGGAGGCAGAGCTGCGCCAGCATCAACGGGCAGCAGCAGCAGCAGCGGCAGCAGCAGCAGCAGAGAAGCAGCGTCTGAAGGAGCTGCAGCAGCAGCAACAGCAGCAGCTGCTGCTGCTGCGAAAAAAGAAAGAAGGGCTCCCACAGACGAAGCAGAAGGTGCAGCGTGCACAGCAAAGAGACGAAGCAGCTGCGCGTCTGCTGCAGCAAAGACAAGCTGCTGCCTTGGCTCTGCAGCAGCAGCAACGTCGCCGCATGCTGCTGCAGCAGGCAGAGAAGCAGATGCTGCTGTTCCTCTGGAAGGCCCTTCAAATCGATTTCTTTGATCTCGTCCTGCAGCAAAGTCGCAAGAAGGCCGCTTGGAGATGCAGCAGGCCCTGTGAACAGAGCAGCAACTCTCGCAGTGAACACAGCAGCAGCTCTCGCAGTGGAGACAGCAGCAGCTGTCACCGTGGAGACAGGAGCAGCATCGGGAATAACGCTCTCTCCCACCCCAGCAGCAAACACTCCGCTGCTGCAGCAGCTGAGAGAACCTCGTATGAGCGCCTTGTTGATCTCATACAACAAAACGGAGTGCTTCCTTTACGATACCGTAGCGTGCAGCAATATCAACAGTGAGCCAAGCAGCAACTTTTAGCAGGGGCATGCTGTCGTTCTCATTGCTCTGTTCGCTGCTGCTGCCTCTGATACCTCCTCCTTCACACTGCTGCTGCTCCAGCTCCTCCTGCCTCTCCTGTTGCTGCTCCAGCTGCTGCTGGTGCTGCTGCTCCTGCTGCTTCTCTTGCTGCTGCTGCTCCTGCTCCTGCTCCTGCTGTTTCCCTTGCCGCTGCTGCTGCTGCTGTGTCCCCTGTGGGGCTGCAGCTGCTGTTGTTTCTGTTGTCGTCGTCGCTGGTGCTGCTGTTCCTCTTGCTGCTGCTGTTGTATCTATTGCGATGCAGCACTGCTGGATCTGCTGGGTTTTGCTGTTTGCTATTGCTGTTGTGGGGTGATGGTGATGTTGATGCAGGATGATGGAACCACTGCTGCTGCTCGAATTGCTGCAGCAGCTGCAGCAGAGTGCGATTGAACAGCTGCTGCAGTGTCGCTACGCTCTGCTGCTGAGAAACGCGCACTGCGTTGAAGAAGACCATCCCCGTTGGATTCGCTGCTGCTTTGCATGCGCTCCTCTACACAACTGTCGCTTTCAAAGTGTATGTGCTTCTGGCAATCCTTCTCCTTTTTTCCCCACAGCAGCAGGACCAACAGCAGCAGGAGGACCAACAGCAGCAGCAGGACCAAAAACAGCAGCAGGACCAACAGCAGCAGCAGGACCAACAGCAGCAGCAGGACCAACAACAGCAGCAGGACCAACAGCAGCAGGACCAACAGCAGCAGCAACAACAGCAGCAGCAACAACAGCAGCAGCAGCAGGACCAGCAGCAGCAGCAGCTATAGCAGATACAGTAGCACCAGCAGCAGCTTTTGCAGAAAAGAAAGGTATATTCACCGCAGAGATATTCGCGTCTTCCTCACCGTTCCCTCCGGACGAGTTGCTCGTGCTACTGCCTGTGGCCCCTCCAAATAGGTGCAGCAGCACGTCAGCAACAGCCAGCCGCAGCAGCAGCAGCATTTCCAACAGCAGCTTCGCGCCGAGCAGCAGTTCTAACGGCAGCACGAGTGACAGCAGCAGCAGCAGTAGGTGCCCGATCAGCAGCAGCAATGCATTGAAAAGTAGCAGGCGCGTGATAAGCGAAAGTGGCGGCAAAGCAGGAGAAACAGCAGCTCTTTCTTCTTGTTCGCCGATGCAGCAGCAGCAGTCAGCAGGAGAGGGTGAGGCTGCCTGGCTGCTGCTGCGCGGGAAGGAGCTGAAGCTTGAAGCAGTTCTGCGCGTGCTGCAGCAGCAGCAGCACAGTTACCGGCACAACGAACATCGAAAGAAAGAGGAACAAGCAGGCCGCACTGGATATCTACTGGGTGAGAAGCAGCTCCAGCACAAACCGCAGCAGCAGCAGAAAAAAGAACAGCAGCAGAAAGAGCAGCAAAAGCAGCGAAAACGCTAGATGCGGCAGCAAAAAGAGCAGCCAAAGCAGCGGGGACACGAGCAGCAGCAGAGAGAGCAATCGCAGCAGAAGGAGCAGCCGCAGCAGGAAGAGCAACAGCAGCTGAAAGAGCAACACCAGCGGAAAGGGCAACAGCAGCAGAAAGAGCAACAGCAGCAGAAAGGGGAAAGGGCAACAGCAGCGGGAAGGGGCGGCAGCAGCAGCAGCAGACCACACCACTGAATAATGCGATGCATGGAAGATCTGTCTGTGAAGATATTGCAGCAGCAGCAGCTCCGCCGGACGCGATAGCGAAGAAGCCTCATCGCAGATGCTGTTGCTGCTGCTGCTGCTCCCACTGCTGGACCTACTGCTGCCGCTGCTACTGCTAGTCCTGTTGCTCTCCTGCTTCTACTACTGCTTCTGGTGCTGCACCTGCTGGTGCTGCTCCTGCAGCCGCTGCTCTTGCTGCTTCTGTTTCTGCTGCTGCTGCTGTTTCTGCTGCTGCTGCTGTTTCTGCTGCTGCTGCTGTTTCTGTTGCGGCTATTTTTGCTCCTGCTGTTTCTGCTGCCGCTGCTCTTTCTGCTGCTGCTGCTGCTGTTTCTGTTGCTGCTGTTTCTGCTGCTTACAGGGGAGCAGGGGAGCTCTCGCCCGTGGTGTTGTTGCAGTTTGGCAGTAGTCGGCGTTTCCCCCGTTTGTCTCCTGCTGCTGTTGCTGTTGCTGTTGCAGGCGTCGTGGAGAAGATTGAGAATGCATGTAGCATGGACTTTGCATCGAAAACTTCCCTCGGTGGAAGCAGCAGCAGCAGCAGCACACGACCCGCCGGTCACGTGCTGCTGCGGCTGCCTTTGCTGCACCTCCCCGATGCTTCATCTGGAGACAGGGAGAGAGTGAGATTCTTCTATTGGCGTCTCTTCTCTTTCTGTGGGGTCTCGATGTTTGTGAGTGGCTATCTCGTTGTCTCTGCTGGATGAGGAAGAAGAGGTGTGTTTCGCTGAAGAATTGCTCTCCGGTGTACGTACACTGCATTTTTTGAGGTTGTGGGGAAAAAGAAACGGTTTTGTTTATCTTTGAAGAAGCCCTTTTCTGATTATGGCCTCCCCCTTGGTGGACGTGTACTGCGTTTTTTCCGGTGTGAAGTGGGAAGAAATAGTCCTCGTTCTCTGAAGATGCAGTCTCATTTTCACCTTTCTGGTGTATGTACACTTCCTTTTTGGATGTGCGTATTTTCGACGTGAAATGCTGCTGCTGTTGTTTCTGCGTAGTTTTGCTGCTCTCTTTTGAGGTTTCTTGAGAGACATGTCTCTACACTATGGGCAATGCATGTGAATTTACATTTTCTTCTTGCGTTGGAAAGTAGTTTCCCCAACTGGAAACCCTTTGAAATTCAACTTCTGCATGCGTTATCGTGACTCTGCTGTCGCAGCTAATGCCCAAGCTGGAGAGCAACACATGGTGGTGGGCAGCCTCACTCATGGGACTTTCAACTGCTCTGCGAGAGGTTCAGTCTCTTTTTCTTTCGCAGCTTTCTTCTTTTTTTGATTTTCTTCTCACCGTCCCGGCCTCGCCGTCCTTCTCCCCTTCTCTTCCTCACTTCACCACGTGTCCCCACCAGCACTCGACCCCCTCTCTGCCAAACTCGACAGCAGCAGCAGCAGGAAGAAAAAGAAGAACAGCAGCAACAGCAGCAGCAGAGGAAAGAAGTGCAGCAGCAGCAGCAGAAGAAGAAAGGAGGGCAGCAGCAACAGGAGCAACAGCAGCAGCAGAAGAAAGAAGGGCAGCAGCAACAGGAGCAACAGCAGCAGCAGAAGAAAGAAGGGCAGCAGCAACAAGAGCAGCAGCAATAGGAGCGACAGGAAGAAGAACAGTAGGAAGAGGAGAAGAAGAAGGAAGAGAAACGGCAGCAGGAGTTGCAATAGAGAGAGAAGAAGACTGCATAGGAGAAGGCACTGCAGCAGGAGGGAAGAAGACAAAGAAAGAAGAGAAAGAAAAGGCAGAAGACAGTGCATCCAGTATCGTGTTTCGTGCAGTCGAGTCTCTAAGACAACGCAACCTTCTCAACGCTGGCCAGGTAAATCTGACTTCTTCAACACGAAGTGTCTCTTGCTGCAGCAGCTCCTCTGCTGTTTGTGCTCCTCCGGCTGCCCCACATGTTCGTTTTTCTGTCTTGCTGCTGCTGTTCTGCACGCTGTCTAAGCTGTCGCTCGTCTTTTTTTCAGTCCTTCTTCGTGCTGCTGCTGCTGCTGCTGTTTCGAAGGCGGTTCTGGCCTAGCGCAGCTGCTTCTGCTGCTGCTTCTTCTTCTCCTCTGTTGCTTTAGAAAGTCCTGAAAATATCCTTCTATGTTGCATCTGCAACCCTTGCTTCTTTCTGCATGCATCTTCTTGCTGCTGTCTTCTCAATTCTTTCTCCTGCTGGTGTATGTCTCTCTCTGCTGCGGCTGCTGCTGTTCTTGGAAACGACGCTTTGCTGCTGCTCATGTCTTCTGTTTGTATTGGTGCTACTGCGTTGCACCTCCTCCTCCTCCTCTCCTGCTGCTGCTGTTCGAGAACCGATGCTGCTGCTGCTGCTGCTTCTGATCCTGCTGCTGCTGCTGCTGCCCCTTTACTCTGCCGCGATGCACGTCTTCATGTAGCAGCCGGGTCTGCTGCTTCCTGCTGCTGTAATTATGCCTGCCTCTACGTGTTACTGCTGCGATTGCTAATGAACTGTTGTCGCTATCCCTCATCGCTGCTGCTGTGCCCTCCCCACACTCATCTTCTCTTCCTTTTCTCGTTTCCCCTCTACTACTCTTGGTGCTGCTGCTCTACTGCTGCTGCTGCTGCTGCTCTCTACTGATGCTGCTGCTGTTTTCTACTGCTGCTGCTGCTCTCCACTGCTGCTGCTACTGGTGCGATTGCATGCGCTTCTGATTGCTCTCTGCTGATGATGCTACCACTTTCCCTCCGCTGTTCTATCACTTGTCGCTGCTGCTGCTGCGATTCCTTATTGCTGCTGGTGCTCTTCATTGCTGTTCTTTCTTGCTGCTGTTATTCATTGCTGCTATTCATTGCTGCTGTTATTTACTGTTGCTGCAGCAGCTGCTGCTGCTTAATGCTGCTGTCATTGTGTTCATTGCGCGGCTACTGCTGTTTTGCGCTGCTACGTTGCGGGTGCTGTTTATAGCTGCTGCTTCCCAGTCCTGCTGCTGGCTTGGCGAGGCTGAGTGTGTGCTTTTTCCTCTTCTCGCTGCTGCTCATGATGATGAACTGCTGCTGCTGCTGCTGTGCTGCTGCTGGTGTTGCTGCTGTGCAGGCAAGAGCAGTCTTTGCTGCTCTGACAGCCAGCAGCAACATCGGCATCATCTACGGACCTCCGGGAACAGGGAAGACGTCAACGCTTCTCTCTCTCCTCGCTGTCGCCTACTTCAAACTCCGCTATGAAGAGAAGGAACAGCAACAGCAGCAGCAACAGCATCGCCAACAGCAACGGCAGCAGCGTCAACAGCAACAGCAGCAGCAACAACAACAGCAACAGCAACAGCAACAACAGCAACAACAGCAACAGCAACAGCAACAACAGCAACAACAGCAACAGCAACAGCAGCTCGTTGCGTCGTTGTGTGTTGATAAGAGCAGCAGGAGAAGTGGAGGAAGAGAGAGAACGTGTTGCAGCGGAGGTGGGAAGCAGGATCATCAGCAGCAGCAGCAGCAGGTTGAAGAGACGCGCTTTTTCTATCGCAGCAACTGCAGAAGCAAGAAGAAGATCCTCGTTTGCGCTCCATCGAATGCTGCTGTAGACGAAGTCGCAGAGCGACTGCTGCATGCAGGCCTCCCTCATCCCTTCCTCCCCGGGCAAACTCTGCGTCCCCGGTGTCTGCGCGTCGGTGAGTTTCGTCTTTCACCACATCAAACTTCCTCTCTTTATTTTTTCTTCTTCTTCATTTGGAAGGATTCTTCTCTGCATGCACCCCCCGGAATACCAGTCTCCCTGTGAAAACCAACATCTATCTCTCGAAACGGCTTTCCATACGTGGACGTTAAAACACATATATATACAAAGAGAGAGAAGTATATAAAGAGACAGAGACAGAGAGTACGCATATATATATATATATATATATATATATATATATATATATATATATACATATATATAGATAGATAGAGAAGCGCATATGGATATAGCTGTATAGAGAGAGAGAGAGAGAGAGAGAGAAAGAAAGAAAGAGGTTTGTTTGCTTGAGGCTGAGAGAGCGCAAGGTGTGGAACTACTTTAGCTGAAGAGCAGCACCTGCTCGCCCCGAAGTAATAGCACCGGCAGCAGCAACAGCAGCAGAGAGGACACAGGGGCATCAGCTGCCGCGTCTCTCCTGCTGCATTTCTCCTTCCTACTGCTGCTGCTTCACTTCTTCTTCATATTGCTGCTGCTGCAATTCTTCTTCATACTGCTGCTGCTGCACTTCTTCTTCCTACTGCTGCTGCTGCTGCACTTCTTCTTCATATTGCTGCTGCTGCACTTCTTCTTCCTACCGCTGCTGCTGCTGCTGCACTTCTTCTTCCTACCGCTGCTGCTGCTGCTGCACTTCTTCTTCCTACCGCTGCTGCTGCTGCTGCACTTCTTCTTCCTACTGCTGCTACTGCACTTCTTCTTCCTACCGCTGCTGCTGCTGCACTTCTTCTTCGTACTGCTGCTGCTGCACTTCTTCTTCCTACTGCTGCTGCTGCTGCACTTCTTCTTCCTACTGCTGCTGCTGCTGCACTTCTTCTTCCTACTGCTGCTACTCCACTTCTTCTTCCTACCGCTGCTGCTGCTGCACTTCTTCTTCCTACTGCTGCTGCTGCTGCACTTCTTCCTCCTACTGCTGCTGCGACAATTCTTCTTCCTACTGCTGCTGCTGCTGCACTTCTTCTTCCAACCGCTGTTCTTCCTGTTTCTGCTGCTGCCGCGGGTGTTGGTGTTGCTGCTGCTGTCCCTGGATGACTCTGCTGCTGCTTCGTTTGGCCTCTGCATGTCATTCTATGAGAGCAGAGTGCTGCTGATGCCAGCTGCTGATTCCAGCTGCCGCTTCCGCTGCTGCTCCCGCTGCTGCTCCCGCTGCTGCTCCCTCAGACCTTCTTCACTCCTTTGCTCATGGTATATCTATGTGACTTGATGAGTGAATATTTTCTGTATACACTTTAGAGGTTTCTGTATACGCAATTGTCTGTTTTTATTTCTATCTACATAACGCCCTCGAGATAAACCGTCTTTCTCCTCCTCCTCTTCTGCTGCTGCTGCTGCTCCTGTTGCTGCTACTGCTGTTGTTTCTGCTACTTCTGCTGTTGCTGCTGCTGCTCATGCTCCTGCCCGTGCTGCTCTTGTCCCTGCTGTTCCTGCCCTTGCTGCTGCTGCCGCCCATGCTGCTCCTTTCCCTGCTGCTGCTGCTGCCCCTGCTGCTCCTTTCTCTGCTGCTGCTCCAGCATGTATGTATAGTGTTTCCTCGCGCTGTGGTGCTGCTTTTGCTGCTGATTTGCTGTCGCTGCTGCTGTGGGCAGGGCAAGTGGAGCGCATGCGTCCGAGTTTGCTGTCAATCCACTGGGATACGCTTTATCAGCAGCAGCTGCGCATACAGGAGCAGCAGATCAACGATCTCATCTTCCCTCAGCTGCAGCAGCTCGATGCGAAACGGTGTCTGTTGCAGCAGCAACTCGAGTGCGTTCGGCTGGTGCTGCAGCAGCGACAACCTCCTCCTCTGGGCCTACCCAGCAGCAGCAGCAGCACTAACAGCAGCACTAGCAGCAGCAGCAGCAGCAGTACCAGCAGCAGCAGTACCAGCAGCAGCAGCAGCTGCACTAGAAGCAGCACTAGCAGTAGCACTAGCAGCAGCAGCAACACTAGCAGCAGCAGCAGTAGCAGTAGGAGGAGGAGGTTGGATAAGGAGACGCGAGATATGCAGGCGAAGAGGGATGGGTGCACGACGCAGGAAAAAGATGAAGAAGGTGCTGTGCAGCTGAGTGAAATGCTGTGTCGCTTTGAAAGGCTGAGCTCCTATACTTTGAAAGATTTGAGGAAGACGTTTTGCATGCAGCTGCAGGAGACGCATGCAGCGACGCAGCTGCAGCAGCAGCAACTGCGAAGTAGGCGCAGCAGCAGCAGCAGCGCAGCAAGACTGCAAGTGATGCTGCATGCGGATATTATTTTTGCTACTCTTTCTTCCAGTGCCACGGATTATATCTCTCCTTGGACGCTTTCCTCTTCTTCTTCTTCTTCTTCTTCTTCTGCAGGGAACAGCAGACGCATCCTTCCTGCAACAGCAGCAGCAGCAAACCCCACAACACTGGAAGCAGCAGCAAGACACAGCAGAGCTGCTGACTCCTCCAGATCCCTCACTACTCCTGCTGCTGCAGAACGCATGCACTCCAATTCTTCTCTCCCACGCCCATCTTCTTCTTCTTCCTTCCCCTCTTCTTCTTCTTCTTCTTCTTCTGCTTCTTCTCTCTCCTTCCCGTCGTCTTCTTTCCCTTCTGCTTCTTGTGTGTCTCTTGCTGCTGCTACTGCTGCAGCACTACCCTTTTGCTATGAATATTTGGTTATTGATGAAGCAGGACAGGCGTCTGAAGCATCTTGTTGGATTCCCTTTCGGCATGCACCGCAGCGCTGCGTTTTAGCAGGAGACCCGCAGCAGCTCCCCGCATTAACTGAAAACCCAGTCGTCAGAGCTGCTGCAGCAGGGCGCAGCCTCCTCGAACGCCTGCTGCTCTGCAGCGAAACAGCAGCTATGCAGCAGCAGCAGCAGCCAACACAGCAGCAGCAGCCAGCACAGCAGCAGCAGCAGCTCACACGCCAGCAGCAACAGCAGCACGAGAAAGAGAAGAGCGCTGCAGCAACAGCAGCAGCAATTTCATTTGAAAAGCCTCAAGACAATTCCCACCTTCGTGGAATTCCATCTCTGCCAGTCTCCTTCTTGTCTGAACAATACCGCATGCACCCGGTCATTTCCGCCTTCTCGGTAAGAATGCATGCAGCAACAATAACCCCAGCAGCAAAACGGTATTTGTATGAAGAGAAGGTATTCTCTACTGCTGCGTTTACGTGTTTTCTCCCGTCTGTCACCTGCAGCAGCTCCAAGCTGCCTGTTGCTGCTGCTTCTTCTTTCTGTTTCTCTTCTTCTTCTTCTTGTGTCTCGTCTTCTTTTGTTTGTCTTCTTCTTTTCTTCTTCTTCTTCTCTTTTGCATCCTTGCGATCAACAGGGGAATGCGTTTCTTGTTTCTGCAGCAGCACATCTCAACCGATGGTCTAAATACGCATCAAAGCGCAAGCATGCAGAATACATGCAAGACGCATGCATGCAAGTCCACAACACGAAGCGCATGCAAGGCGCATGCAGGGCGCATGCAGGTGTGCCTTGTATCTACGGGAGAAATGTGTTGATAATGCAATATCTGCGTCACAGAAGCAGGTTGATGGTGATGGTGGTGATGGTGATAGTGGTGGTGGTGGTGATGGTGATAGTGGTGATGGTGGTGGTGGTGGTGATGGTGGTGGTAGTGGTGATGGTGGTGATGGTGGTGGTAGTGGTGGTGGTGATGGTGGTGGTAGTGGTGATGGTGGTGGTGGTGGTGATGGTGATGATGATAGTGGTGGTGGTAGTGATGGTGATGGTGATGGTGGTGATGGTGGTGATGGTGGTGGACGCTGCGTGCAGCAGGAAAGTGAATGAACACAACGTCTTTGCTGCAGCAGCAGAGATATCTGCTGCTCCTCCTCTCCTCCAACACACAGTGCCTTCTTCTCGACGTTCCGCAACCCTCTTTTCCTTCGTCTTTTCTTTTTCTTCTTTGTCGTCTTCGTTTTCTTCATTCTTTTGTTCAACAGCTCCTTATCTCCTCTTTCTCTCTCTCTCTCTCTCTATATATATATATACATATATATCTATGGATGGTTGTCGATAGTTGATGGAGGATAGATGTTGAATAGAAGTGGGAAAAGAGTTGCTGCGTCTGGGGTGCATGCAGTGGTGTGAATGCATGAATTCGTGAAGGGAAGAATAATAGGGGAATTGCAGGCGTGGGAGATGTTTTTCTTTGCTGTTGTTCTGCTGCTGCTGCTGCAGTCGGCTGTCTTTTATAAAGGCCTGCTGAAGTCAAATGAGGCCGTGCTGCTGCGTCCTCCCCTTTCTTGCTTCCGCCTGCCTTGGCTCTTCGGCCCCATCAAGTTCTTCCATGTTGCATGCAGCAGCAGCAGCAGCAATAGCAGCAGCAGCAGTAGAAGCAGCAGCAACAGCAGCAGAAGCAGCAGCAGCAGCAGCAGCAGTAGAAGCAGCAGCAACAGCAGCAGAAGCAGAAGCAACAGCACCAGCAAGGGGGGCAGCTCGGGAGTGGTGTCTTTACTATGTAATTATGATGAGGCTTGCTTTGTAGTGAAGCTGCTGCGAGTGCTGTTCCTTGAATCCAAGCAGTATCCCTGTCTGGAGGGCTCTGCCTCTTCCCAGTCTCCAGCTGCTGGTGCTGTTGCTGCATCTCCCTTTGGCGCCCTCCCTCTCAGGAAGAAACAGCCGGAACAGCAACAAGAAAAGAAGTCAACAGCTACGCAGCAGCAGCTTCTCTGCGAGTCCTCCCAGAAAAATATACCCAGCGCAGAAGCAGCAGCAACAGCAGCAACAGCAGTAGTAGCAAGATCAAGAGGACGAGGAGGAGGAGGAGGGGAAAGAGGGAGACATGGAACAGCTGTTTCTTTGGCTGATGTTGGAGTGATAACGCCCTATAGACAGCAGGTGCTGTTGCTGCAAGAGTTGATAAGAGAAGATGCTGTGCTGCAGCGTGCTGCTGTGCGTGCAGAGATTAATACTGTAGATGCCTTCCAGGGAAGAGAGAAGAAGATGATTATTCTTTCGCTTGTTCGCACATCTCCTGCGGCCATGACCGCTGCTGCAGGTCGCCCTCTAGGGGGTGGAAGAAGTGCAGAACAGAAGATTAGAAGAGAAGGAGAGGCTGCTGTTGGAGAAGCAACAGCAACAGCAGCAGCAGCAGACTGGAAGCAAGCCACAAGACGAAGAAGCAGCGACAGCACGAAAGATGGACACGGCAGCAGCAGAGAAGCAGGAGGAAGAAGAAGCAGCAGCAGCAGCAGCACGAGGAGTTCTGGCTGTCTAAATAGCACCAAGAGATACAGGGAGATGCTGAGCCGCTGCAGCGATGCCAGTAACAGCAGCAGCAGCGGCAGTGGGGAAGGAAGTGCAGAAGGACGGAGACGAGAAGATGCAGAAGCAGCAGCAAGTCAAGGAGACAACAAAAAAAGAAAAAAAGATGATACACGTGGAGTGCAGGCAACAGCAACGAGCTCCTGCGTAGCAGGAACAAAACCCCACACCCCGGCATATGCTGCTGCTGCTGCTGAAGGAGAACGTGCTGCTGCTGCTGCTGCTTCGAGAGAGCGAAAACGCACAGCAGCAGCCAAAGGAGAGGCTGCAGCGCGAGCAAAGGCACCGGCAGCAACAGCAACAGCAACAGCAGCAGGAGAGGTAGGAGGAAGAGCGAATCTTCTGGGTTTCCTTTCAGATGTTCGGCGGTTGAACGTGGCGCTGACACGCGCACAGCAGTCGCTTCTTATCGTTGGAGATGCAACAACGCTTCAAACAAATCCCACATTCTTTCGTTTGATATCCTACGTGAAGAGTGAAGGTGCATTTGTTGATGTATCGCAGCTGCTTCGCAGGCATCGGCCTCTTCACGCTGCTGCTCCAGCAGACAGACTCGCTCCAGGACCCGCGCCACCACCAGCAGCAGCAGCAGAAAGCAAAACTCCTGTTGCAGCAGCAGAAAGCAAAGCTCCTGTTGCAGCAGCAGAAAGCGAAGTTCTTGTTGCAGCAGCAGAAGAACTGGAAGAAGGGGAAATTTCTTCTCCGCAGTCCAAACGCCACAAACAGCACCAGCAGCAGCACCTGCAGCAGCATCGGCAGCAGCAACAGCAGCAGCAACAGCAGCAGCACCGGCAGCAGCACCGGCAGCAGCAACAGCAGCAGCACCGGCAGGAGCAACAGCAGCAGCACCGGCAGCAGCAACAGCAGCAGCACCGGCAGCAGCAACACAGGCAGGAGCACCAGGAGCACTGGCCGCAGCAGCGGCACTGGCAGCAACAGCAGCAGCAACAGCAGCAGCAGCAGCACCGGCAGCAGCAGCAGCACTGGCAGCAGCAGCAGCACTGGCAGCAGCAGCAACAGCAGCAATGGTGGAGGCGGAGGAGAGAGGAAGGGATAGCGCAGAAGAAGCGCTTTGGTATTTACACTGCACCAGCGGAAGCAGAGACGAAAGAAGAAAGGGAGGAGAAGAGAAGGGCATGGGGTTTAGAATAGCAGCAGCTGCTGCTGCAGTGACTCGATCGGCAGGCAGAAAAGCCTTCGAGGAGGTGTAGCAGTAGCAGCCGCAGCAGGGAAGCAGAGATGAAATTCTAACACTGCAGCAGTGTAGACAGGAGGCGCGACTTGCTGCAAGACGCACAGCAGCAGGATACCATTTCCCTATAATATATAAGTGGATATGTTGACAGCCCTACTCCTTCTGTTTTGTCTCCAAGGAAAGAAGTTCGGTGGGCGCGTCAACGACGGGCAACATCTTGGTGAAGTCTGCATGCATTTCCTCCTTGTCCACGTCACGCGATGAATGAACAAGCACCTTCATGATGCTGCTGATAGTCAGCGTGCATCTCTCTCGTCCATATATATATATATATATATATATATATATATAATCGTTCACCTACGGAAGGATGTGTATATCATTTGCAGAAGGATAGTCTGCATGTAAAGCTTCCGAGCAAAGACCCTTCATCTCCTCGTGTATAACAGAAAGGATCTTTGTATGTGGATTCTGTTTCTCTACAGAGATGGATGATATATATAAGCATGCCCTTCATTACTCCCGTGGGGGGAGCTTGGAGCATATGTTGCTGTGTTGCATGTCACATCCCGTTTCTTTCGCAGCAGCAGTTAAGCTTCGCGAACCGTCTTTTTCTGCTGTTCGTATATATATATATATATATATATATATATATATATATATTTACAAGAGAAAGAAAACAAGTGGATGAGGCTAACGCAGACTGCACACTGTTTTGCTGCTGCTGAGAGGGTTGTACTGCTGCTGCTGGTATCGTGGCTCTGTTGCATGTCAGATCGCTTGTAAAAGGGCGGAGACGCAGACACAACTGCAGCAGAAGAGGTTTTTGTTGCGTTGAATGTGTCTTTCTACGTGGTGCATGCATACTGAAAAGATCTGCTGTGCATGCGGGCCCGTGGAGATAGAAATGCTAGCGAAAAACGGCTTTTCGCCTCTATCTAAAGAGGTGTTTGTTGAATAGAAGCACGCCCCGAGGAGAGATTTCTTTATCGAACTCCTCTCCCTTCCCCACAGAGACAAGCATTCGCTGCTGCTTCCATGTGTATCGACCGCTGTTGCTTCTTCTCTCTTTATCAGCGTCTCACAAGGGTGCTGCTGGGATTTCTCTTCCCTCTCGCAGGGGTTTCAATAACCGATTTGCTATTGCCTTGGTGCCAGCAGTTGCTCTGTGTGTGTATGTATGACTACTACTGCTGCTGCTGCTGCTGTTGCGGTATGTGAAGAGTGAGGACTGCAGAACTCCCATTTAGGAGAGAGAAGAAACCTTCTCTGTGGATAGGTGTGGGGGGAGGGGGTTGGAAGGGGTGGAGGGGAAAGAGAAGCTACTTTGCTGTTCTTCTTGCGGATTTATGTGAGCTCTTATTCGCTGTATTGGAATTCTGTGTCAAGAGAAGTGATGGAAGCAGATATCTGAAATGGTAAGAAGACACTCCACTTTGTCGTGTGGATTCTCCACCGTCAAACACACGTGTCTCGTCTCCTCATGTAGCGTCTCTCGGAGCTATATATATATATATATATATATGTATATATATATATATATATATATATATATATATATGCAAAGAGAACAACTCTTCCACTTGTAAAGCAACAAACGCAAAAAAGAAAAAAAGCCAAAGAAAAAGAAGTGGTCTGCGTTGTAGAGAGACATACAGGAGAATATTCATCACCATCTGTCTCTCTCGGCAGTCTTCTCTACACCCCTCCAATACTCACTGACATACCCGTAGAGAGAACCACATATACATATATACGTGGTTCTAGATAGAGCGATAAATTTCTATGTATAGATGTGGAGATGTAGAGTCTTTATTGCATGCAGACTGCTGCTTCTGTTTAGGTGATACTCCTCTGAATTCTCGAGAGGGTCACCTCCTCGCACGTGCAGCAGTTGCGCTGTTGCATGCAGACTGCTGCTTCTGTTTAGGTGATACTTCTCTGTTTCTCGAGAGGGTCACCTCCTCGCACGTGCAGCAGTTGCGCTGTTGCAGGAGAGAGAGCAACAGAGATGTGTAGAGAAGAAGAGATGAAAACTTGGATTTGCTTACACTAGCTGTGGAACACGGGGTGTATGTACACCGCAAAAACAACACAAATCTCCGCGTGAAAACGAAAGAGCAACAAGGAAAGGAAATGCGTCTCTCTGAGAACAAAGCCTTCTCGTGCTACTCTGCACGGGTCCGTCTCGCTACATCTACGCAGAGACATAGAAGACACTTCTCTTTTTTATCCCATTGCATGCAGAGTGCTTGCTGCATGAGGCACGCTTGGATAAAGCAACAAAAGGACATTGCAACGTCTTATTTTTTCATACGTTCAAGGCACGTCTTCAAACAGGGCCTATCAGCCAAGAGTTCTTCTATGTCGCAGATGCGGCGAGGAAGCACCTGATTTCACAACAGCAGCAGCACACCCCACACAAGCCTCACAGCAGCAGCAGATTTACCATACCGTATCCCCACAGCAGCAGCAGCAGCAGGACAGCAGCAGCAGCAGCATACCACTCACAGCAGCAGGAGGAGAGGCCACAGAGAAGCAGCAGAAGATCCCGCTTTCCAGCAGCAGCAGCAGCAGCAGCAGACCCTCATAACGTCATAGCAGCAGCCTCTCCTCTACAAGTGTGATATACAGATGATCCTATTCCCTTACTGTGAGGTTTTCTATTCCGTTATCTGTAATAACAACCACGTCTTCCAACCGAACGCCCCCTAGTTTCACATAGCCCTGCAAGACGTCCACGTCGATATACCTGCCCCAACAACAGCAGCAGGACACACGCGAGGGGGCGTCCGCATGCATAGGCAGAAAGACTCCTGCTTCTTCTAAATTTAAATTTCTCTACTGCTTTTTTCGCCCTAAGACGACAACGAAACACAGAGATATACACGTTCCATCTGCTGCTGGTGTCTCTCCACGTATACAAATCAACATCATACATATATATATATATATATATATATATATATGTGATGCTGGTGTCTCCTCACATATACAGTTCAATACGTTACCTGCATATATTTACATATACATATGAATGTACAACCACACATGTCTACATATCCACATATGTCTACATACCTATATACGTCTACATATCCATATTTATGTGCTGCTGGTGTCTCCTCGCGAAAGAAATCAAGTGATTATCTGCATGTCACTGTTAGAAGACAGAGAGACAAAAGAGACGATAATAAGACACACTACCTATGGGAGACTGCAGATGCAATTGGAAAATGTTTCACTCGGTCGGGGTCCTTGTTTCAACAAGATATGGTTTCACAGATGGATAGATAGGGAGATATACGCAGATTTAGACATATAGAAATGCAGACATATATATATATATATATATATATATATATATAGGTAGAGAGATAGATATACGGACAGGGACTTGGAAGCAGCAGATAAGAGAAGAAAGGAGATCGCATGTTCCGATCTCTATACATCGGTGATATCTACAGCTGCAGCAGTATCCTCAACCATCCCGCAGCAGATACACCGCCACATCCAATGCATGTGCACAGCAGCAACAGCAACGAACAGCAGCAGCAACAGCAACGAACAGCAGCAGCAACAGCAACGAGCAGCAGCAGCAACAGCAACGAACAGCAGCAGCACCAGCACTGCATGCTGCGGAGCGCCAAGGTGAATGTATCTGCAGCAGCAACTGACTCTCGTCTGAATGGGTCTCTGAGTGCTTCGGCGAGCAGCGGCTGGATGAAGTAGCATCCTGCAGGAAGTGGAGAGAAAGCAATACACAGAAAAACACTTTTTTCAGCTAGAACATGTGAAAAGCTCGCGTTGAACATATATATACATATAAAGTTTTCATATACGATACATGTAGGGATCGCTGACTCCACGTAGAAGAGATGTCGAAGACATCGAGGCATAGAGTCACGATGTTCCTCCTTCCTCTCTTCTTCTTCTTCTTGTTCTTCTTCTTCTCCTTCTCTTCTGCTTCTGCTTCCTCTCTTCTTCTTTTTCTTTTTCGCATGGGTTCTTCCGCAGGCGTAAAAGCATGCGCGTCACGTTGAGATAACGAAGAGCGACAACATCGAGACAGAGACAGAAAGAGAGACAGAGAGAGAGAGAGATAAGGAGACAAGTGGAGACAGGTGGAGACAGAGAGAGACGGAGTCGAGAGACGGAGAAATATATGTCTCTCTACTTAGATATGTCTATAAGTAGAAGAGAGGAGCCTGGGAGAAAGAGTCCTAAATGAAAAGACGTTCACTTCTGCACTTGCTGAAGGGAAAAAAAGAAGAGAAGAAAAGAAGAAAAGAAGAAGAAGAAAGAGGAAGGAGACGTCTGTAGAGACGGGGTCATATCCTGAAGAAGGAGAAACAAAGGGAAGATGAAACAGTTCGACTGCATTATAGACATTCCACGGGGACAAGAGGGAACCGCGGGTCACTGGGGAAGTTATATCCTGACAGATGTCCATATCCATGCAAAGACACATCTCCTGCTAAACGCACTATCAATACCCACATATGTCTACAAATGAAAACACACATATCTTCATGTCTGTTCATATTGATATATAGATGTATTATTATACCTTCACATGGAGATATAATATGTTTTCATGTATATGTTTATATATCTGTATATGTTGGTATACATGCTCTCATGTCCATATGAATGAAGGGAAGAGAGATGCAAAAGTAGAAGTGCCCTTGTGCTGTTGGGTGACTTCGGACTCGCAGTTGCTGTTTCACCCTCTTCCGCGTCCCACGGGAGACAGACATCAAGAAAAGGCGACTTGAAAAGAAAGCGACTTTCGACTTCCTGCTGCTGCTGCTGGTACTGCTATCGATGTACCTGGTTCCACAGTGATGACGACTTTCGACTTGC
>CATKUM010000511.1:0-29020 GCA_949786405.1 Onychomys arenicola
CTTTATGTCCTCTTCCACCTGCTACATCTTTGAATCTGTCTCTGCTGTTGTCGCCCTCGACAGTCGCAGCTGTCTCCTCCTCTGTACTAGAGAGAAACACAGCAGACAAACTTCAGGTGCATAAACAGTCTGTGACTTTTATCCTAAAGCAAGGAGGAGGCTTCCGGACACACCTGTCTGTACACGCCAGCAGCAGTTTCACTCAGGCGCTCCAGAATTTCTTTCTTTTGCTCCAATGAATATCTTTAAGCACGTACTGGTGTATCGTTCCAAGGGTATTTCTGTCTCTCTGGAGACGAGACAGGGATACGCAGTTGATTCTCTTCGTCCGCGCCGCTACTTCCCTTAGACCCACGGGGATTTGTTTTCCAAACAGTCTTTTCAGCTAATACATCGGGGTTCGCTTCTTTACATTTACCCTCTTCTGCTGTGGTGTCATCTCCTTCTCAAAGCCATATATATGATATCCCTCCCCTTAAGACACACCCTCACACACATCTCTATTTCTATATACACATACACATGCCCATACATATCTCTCTTTACATATATATATATATGTATATGCGTATTCCCATATATCTGTCTCTCTCTATATTATGCCCATACATTTCTCTCTCTCTATGGAAATAGTGTGCGCATATCCCTTTCTCTCCCTCTCTCTCCATATACATATATATATATATATATATATACGTTTGGCTATATATATCTGTCTGGACTCTGTGTGTGTGGTGGTGTGGCTGCTTTGCTGCGCAGCGTCAGTTGCGTCTGGATGTTGCGAACGAAGCAGCGCCAGCAGGAGAAATGCAGCAGCAGCAGCAACTCTTCTTCTCCTGCAGCGGGGTGTTGCGTGGCGTTTGGCGTCCTACTTCGCTTGCTGCCTTGTGCATGCAGCTGCTGCAGCGAAAAAAAAAGAAGTTCTCGCTTCCAGTGACCGCTTTCTTCGAGCAGCACGCCTCAGATCTTTCGAAGATCACCCATCTTCTCGTCCCACCCCATCAAAAGGCACGTTCGCTTCTTCTTACACTAATAATCGCTGCGATTCCTCGCCTCTTCCTATCACTGTTACTCTTTTTCTCCTTGGTTGCTGCTGCTTCTCCTGCCTTGTTGCTGCGACTTCTCTTCTGGTTGTTGCTGCTTCTTCTCTTCTGCTTCTTCTCTTCTGCCTTGTTGCTGCTACTTCTCTTCTGCCTTGTTGCTGCTACTTCTCTTCTGCCTTGTTGCTGCTGCTTCTCTTCTGCCTTGTTGCTGCTTCTTCTGTCTCGCTGCTGCTTCGTTTGTCTGCTGCTGGTTCTGCTGCTTTGCTGCTTTTTCTTCTGCATTGCTGCTTCTGCTGTTACTAGTTCCACTGAGCGCCACCCCACTGCTTTTGCTGCTGTGGTATATGTGGAGAGTCTTCTTCTTCGTTGCGTATTGTGCGGCCTACGCAGTTGTCTGTGTATATAGGTGGATATGAAAGAGAGTGTGGGGGTGTGAGGATGGATATCGGGATAGTGAAGGGCAAAAAGGAGAGGTTTTCTTCTTCTGGAGCTTCATTTCTTCGAGACGTCGCTGTCAGCAATCTCAGGTTCATTTCATTTCAAACAGCCTTTCATTCCCACATCTATCATACTTGACAGGACTATAGACACATACATAAGTCTCTATACAGCCACAGGTAGCGTAGGGATAGAGTTCACCAGGTCTGTTGTACTTAGAGATTCTTTGCCAGCAGACGCAGAGAGGAGTTGCACGTTGCCCTGAATGTATGCATGTGTCATCAAAAGACAGAGTGAAAAGAACAGATCCCTCCTCGGTAGAAAAAGCTAGTGTCACTCAATAAGAGGCACACCACAGAAGTCAATGAAGACAAACGTTTTGTGTGGTGGAGAGACGAGACAGCGTGTGAAGCACCTGTCTCGTGTTGTTCTGCGACACAGAGACCCACTCTGAAAATTTTGTTTACTCTCGCGTCAAAGGGATATATTCTTCATCCGCAATATCTCAAAGAAGCGACGAAAACTCCCCTGGTAAGCCAAAACGACTTCGAAAGCTTCAAGAACCCCGTCGCTGGTCTTTTTCAGGTGTACGTACACCGGAAGGGCACCACTGTGACTACCAGCCAGTGTCCTGGTGACTGTCATTTTGCTTCATATTCGCGAGCACGGAAAGTCGACAAGATTCACTCGGCGCTCCTATGCGCGGCCCTTTTCGGGTGTACGTGCACCAGAAAACAAGAACGTGAGTGTTCGAACATTGCCTGGTTCAGGCGTCGTCACGAAAAAGACGTGTGTCAAAGACCACCATATGAAAATTTGAAGATTGCTTTTCAAATAGTCATATATTTGTGGGGGGTACGCGGCTGCTGCGTGTGCTTCGGTTTCCACCACTAGACGGCGCCTGATTTCAAGTGTATGTACACCCACGCAAGTATGCTTTCCTTACATATATACATGTATATATACTTAGAACGCTGTATGTGTGTGTGTGGGGGGGAAGGGGCGTGGGTTCAGGTTTCTATACTTCCCTTATCATCAATACGCACCCCTCCACTTCTTCCATTTCTCCATGTCTCTTCACTGGTTCTAAACTCCACTTTCTATACAGACATATATATATATATATATATATATATATCTATTTTATGTGAGCATCTGCCTCTATCTCTGTATTTCTATTACTGTCTGCTTGATTGCATATCTCTGTGGATTTGTATGGGCGTGTCTGAATATTTTGGTGGATGCGTATGCACCGTGTCTATTACGTATGTGGCGAGAAGAGAAGCGAGAGTCTCCCTTCGAAGAAGAAGAAGAAGAGCGTTAGCAGTTCTTTCTTTGCATTGTGTTCACTTCTTTCTGCTTCAACGACTGATGGAGACACCCCGCAGCGCGTGCCTCCGTGTCTCTGGCGTTCGCTGCTGCAGTGGCCGTCTCCACTTCCCTTTGAACACCGACACTTCCCCACGCATGCGCACCGCATTTCTGTCGCGTCTCCCTTCGCAAACACGAAACTTCTCCTTCCTCTTCGCTTCTTCACCTCATCTCCGACCTTTGACAACCCATCCAGATCTGCTGCTGCGGCTGCTGCTGCTTCCAGAACACCTCCAGCATCTGCTGCACTCACCCGCACCGTCCTGCTGCAGCTGGTGAGCTTCAACCAGCAGCCTCGATGTCTCTGTGCTTGCTGCTATATATCCCTCCCATCGAGACCCAGCGACTGCTCATATACATCCTCGTATACACATCTCTCTCTCTCTCTATATGTATATATATATATATATATATATATATTATATACGTATTTGTCTACTTTCCTTTCTCTCCTTCTTTCTCTCTCTTTCTCTCTATACATATGTGCATGTAGATAGAGAGTGTGCTGCGTATATATCTCTCTGTGATGCTGATATGGGAGAAGATGCTGCTATATTCGACGTCTGGTACTTTTGATGAAATGCTTATATCCCTGCATCATTAGGCTTAATGGAGATGCTTCTCTGACGCGCTGCTGCTGCTGCAGCAGCAGCCTTCCTTTGTCGTATGTTTCGGGACTATGTCCGTCGATGCGTGCCAATGAAAGAGCACTTCTCCTCCACAGGCTCCAACTTCGATCGTTAGCTTACATGCCGTACCTGTCTACATGATTCCCGCGGTGTGTCTATGTCTCCGACTCTTCAGTACACCTTCTTCCACACTTTCCCTGTCTATACATCATATAGTATGCATATATTGCATTTATAAATATTTAATGATCTGTTATATATATATATATATATATATATATATATATGCCGCATATATACATATGCTATTCCACGTCGCTCTCTCTCTATATAATATATAGAGATATACGCCACGTGTATATGTTTAAAGATCTATTGTACATACACATATATGTAGGTAGATACATATAACATATATGTATGATCCATTCTGTATATATATATATATATATATATATATATATATATGTATATATGCCGTCTTTAAACTGCTGGGACCTCTGTGGAGGTTGGGATCCGGCAGCCGCTGAGAAGGCTTCACACCGCAGCAGCGCCTCCTCTGTACAAGCTCGTCATACTCTTGGCATACCTAGGTTCCTCCCTCTCTCTGTCAAAGGTGGACGGCAGCAGCAGCAGCAATGTGAAGGCTTCTTTCCCTCGGACGCTTCTTCAACGACATTTCTCTTATCAAACAGCCTTCTACTGAAACTCTTTCATCAACTCTCTCTCTCTCTACATACATATATATACACTTATACATATATATATATATATATACCCATGCATATATATATATATATATATATATATATATAGGCTGGCATTTTGGTTAAAGCTGTCTTGGTGATAGTGCGTGGAAGAGATGAAGAGTCTGTATGAAGGGGCGCAGGAGAGAAGGAAGATGTGTGTTTGAGGGTAGACATAGATGACTATATATAGGGCAAAGAGTTTTTGTTCTCTCTTGCGCATTTCCAGCGTCTTGTTCGATGAATGGATTGCCAGAGGTCTTTTTCTTTTCGTTTTCCTGTCCTTCTCTGGGGGTCATGGAGAAGATTCCTCAAATCTTTCTTCTTTGTCTCTCCTTGGAAATAGGTGTGAGGATGCTCGTCCTGCTCTTGTCGCAGATTCGCTTGAGCGGCGGAGGCATCGTGTTAGAGGAGGAGGAGGAGGAGCAGCAGCAGCAGAAGCAGGGAATCAAGCAGCAGCAGCAGGTGATTGTTGTTTGTCCAGAGGAGACTAATCCTTTTTGCTGCAGTGGCTCCAAAGCTGCTGTTACACTGCAGCAGCAAACGGAGCAGTCGGAACTGCAGCAGCAGTCGGAACCGCAGCACCAGTCGGAACTGCAGCAGCAGTGCGAGAAGATGGTTTCGCAGCAGAGAAAGGTATGTGAAGCAGATGAAGTAGACGTTGTCACTCCTCTTTGGATTATCGAATGCTTGAGGACGTGGACACGTGTCCCTCCCTCGTTGCATGCGCATCCACATGCCAACCGAATTGCTGCTGCTGCAATGCACTCCTCTGCTGCTGCCGTTGTAGCAGTGCACTCCTCTGCTGCTGCTGGTTGCGAGAGAAGCAGCTGCACGAAGAGACACGTGCCAGAGGCAGAGAAGAAGAAGAAACTTCCCTCAAGGCAGCCACAGCAGCAGCAGCAGCGGGATCGGCTTCGAAGCACGCGAAATAAGAACGCCGCTCACGAGACGGCAAAACGACAAGGAGATGCAGCAGCAGCAGCAGCAGAGAAAGGAGACGCAGCAGCAGCAGGGCAAGCCAAAGCAGCAGCAGCAGCAGAAGAGAAAGGAGACGCAGCAGCAGCAGAGCAAGGCAAAGCAGCAGCAGCAGCAGAAGAGAAAGGAGCCGCAGCAGCAGCAGCGAAAGAAAATGCAGCAGCAGCAGTAGAAGAAAAAGAACAGAATTCAGGAGCGAGAACAGCAGAATGCCCACGGCCATTAGCAGCAGCAGAGGGCATCCCATCGTGGCCTTCGTCGGCACTGGGGAAAAAGAAGAACATTTATCGCTACTGCTGCTGATAAAGGAAAAGTGAAGCAACCTCGTTGCTTCCCCTTTCAAAGCGGGAAACGCCGCATGCCTCTGAGCTACTCGAAGCGACAGCATGCAGAAGAAACTCCTTCATCGCCAGTCACCAGCACTGACAGCCACTGCAGCCCCACAACTGTTTCTCGCCCCAGCAGCAGCAGCACGAGACAGAACAGCAGCAGAGAAGATCAGCGGTGGGATGGGAAAGTGCTGGCATGTGAATCTCAGGCAGAAGAGATAAATCAAAACAGCAACCGCAGCATCGCGCTTCTTCCAGCAGCAGCCCGTTGCGGTTACGATGAAGAAATGGAAGAAAACCTCCGCGGCGAACCCCAGGAGCGCCAGCAACCGCAAGACGCCCCAGAAGAAGCAGCAACAGCAACAGCAGACGCAGCAACAGAAGCAGCAGTAGCAGCAGAAGTCGAAGCGGCAGCAGAAGCGGAGTCCGAAGCAACAGAAGAAGAAATAGCAGCAGAAATAGGAGGTCAAGAGGCCAAGACAGTGAGAGAGAGAGATAGTAGTACCGAAGACAGAGGGCGAAGAACAGCCGCAGAAATTCCTATGGTCAAAGAAGAAAAGGTGGAAGGAGAGCCAAAAGAAGAAGAGGAAGAAAACTGGCTTTTCAGTGTAGAAGAAGAAGAAGAAGAAACAGCGACAGTGGCAAGTGAAGACTTCGAATTAGGCCCGTCACAACTCGTGCAACTGCATCCGCCGCCTCCAGGAGAAGAGGGTGATCAAGAAGGATCTTTCTTTGAAGTGAGAGTGGACATTTATCATATACATATGTATCTTTTTATATAAAAAGATAACATGTGTCCTCCTCTCCTGATCTACGCTCTCTCCCACGTATGAACCTCTCTCTATCTTCTCCTTTCTCCCTCTCCCTGTACGCAGTGTTCTTGCAGCCGAAGATAGGAGATCCACTCTGGGTCTGCGGAGATCTATCTCTCTCTCTCAAGGTATATGTCCTCGAAGAAGAAGAAGACGAAGAAAAACGAAGGCTCCAGTCCTCTTCCACGCTCAACGGAAGCTTGCTTCAAGCGTCCTCTCTATCTGTCCATCTATTCACTCGTTCACAGAACTCTATCTATATAAGAGATATATATATATATATTTATCAGTCTCTCTGTGTCTTTATCTATCTGCGTCTGTCTGTACCTCCATCTAGCTGCCTGTCTACAAGCGAAATATACATATATATATATATATATATATATCAGTGGGAGTCTCGAAATGTGAGGACAGCTGTTCGTTATTAGTGTGTTTCTTGTTTCCAGGAGACTTGTTTATTTGAATTTTGCACGTCCTTCCTTGTCGCTGTTGATATTGAAAAGTTTCTTTCCCACACTTGAACTTCTCTAGAAGTGTGACGCTTGCGCTTCGTTTTTTGAGTTGATAGTACTTCCTGGGGGTGAGGCTGCTGCTATTGCAGGGTGATGAAGAAGAAGAAAGTGATGACAACGAGGAAGAGGATGAAAGAGAGAAATGCTAAAACTTCCTACTAATGCAAAAGGATAATATTCTCCTGTCCTACTGCTGTTGGAGCTACTGCTGGTGGCGCTGCTGCACCAGAAGGCATGTCTCCAGCAGAAAGACTGCGAAGAGAGCGAGAGTAACAGCAGCCTATGAAGAAGACGGAGCAAGAGAAATACATTTGAAAGCGATAGAAGGTCTCTCGGTGTTCCTACTGGGACGATTAACGTGGAACTGCAGTGGATGAAAATACCAGGAACTGCAGCCGTGGTGCAGTAGCCCTGGTGGCATTGATACTGCTGATTGTCTCTCGAGTTTTCTACGCTTGCGATTGCAAAAAAACCAATAAAAATATGGAACTTCCATTGTAATAAGAAATGTTTTTCTATAGAATGAGAGGAATATCTTGCGTACTGCGAGATAGTAGACTCCCCTGAACCGGGAGGCGCTGACTAGACTAGGTGTTATGAGAGACCAATTAGACACATTCAAAAAGAAATGCATTTCACAGCGGCTGAATTTGCAGGAAAAAGTCTTCCCGTGGCTATTTAAATCACACCGCGACACTAGGGTAGATGCAGTGAGAGTAAAACATTCTTTTTTACCATTGTGGGGTCATTACTCTATCTTACCGGCGCAACTCACTGACGTAATTCAAAAAGATTCTGCAAATTCAGATAACTTCTCGAGTCGAGAGGAACGCGACTTGTTGAAGTGTTTGGAGATCTAAATCAATATGAAACGCAGAGTTTCTCTTCCAGTGGCACGCACACGCGTGTATTCTTTGTGTGAATGTATAACGATACAGACATAGGTGAAATCGTGTTTCGAAAGTTGCGCGTAAGACAACATTTTTTGTGGTTGTGTGTTTACCTCCATGTATATCCATATTGACCGTTACAAGTACGCGGAAGTGTCAATTCAGAAAAATCCTCTTTAAACTGGTGTTCTTTGGAATGCAGCGGTCACAGTTATCTACATTGAACAAGTGCACTGACACGACTGGACAACTCCATCATTGTCAGTGATGATAAAGACCATGATAATTCGGAGATCTCTGGGGATTTCTTCGAAGAAAGTAATTCCAGCTCATGTCAATAAGCGGGCGTCATTGTAGTGTGATCCAGAAAAGACAGTGAGAGTCACGCCAAAGATGTCCTCCCCGCGAGCGGAAGTCCGTATCGAAGAAATAAGCAAAAACGAGCATTTCTTCGGATATTTCGTCTGATCACCCAGCAACAGCGACTTCTGTATCAACGTGTCAGCGTATAGTTCTATTTTCACAGACTCTTGCTTTAGCAATTTCCAGAAAGGTAATTCTACCACGGGTACTTCTCTTGTCGGCATTAATTCACTACGAGTACGAGTAACACAGCTCTTCATGATTCCAGTTTCACACTCTATAATGCAGAAAGCTTTAGTTTGAGTGCAATAAGCAGCAAGCCGAAGTCTGGTATTACCTTTTCTTTCCACTTCGTGTCTTCCTTCGCTGTGGTTCTCCGGCCCTTTCCCGCCGTCTCATTTCCCTCAAGACACATATTTATAAAAACAGCAACACACCGGTATTGACACTACATAAACAAACATTCATATCTGTGTAAACAAAAACAGGGACCGCGGGACAGTGTAGGTGTGGCAGCTGTTTGACTCACAGGTGAATTTCGAAGACACGGGGTCGACATTTAGTTTTCTTTTCCCTTCTTCCCTGCAGACGTAGTTTCTGTTTCTCTCCTCTGCACTCTGCCAGTGAGACTCAGCATTGTCCTTAGTATTCTACGCATTGATCAGACATTTCCAGCATAAAAAGAATACTTTAGTGTGCGTGAAAATCACAGAAAGCCCATTTTCCCTGAACATCAAAAGTACTTCCGTCCGACTAAGGATCTCTCCCTCCTATCGGAGGTGTGACCCGGTGGAGATATCAACGGCCCCTGCTTGACACCTGCTTTCCTTTCGTGCTTCTGCTCTAAACATCATTTCCCCTTCAACGACAGACTTCCTTTACCTGTCAAATAAAGACTTCAACTTCTTTTATTAGAGAGACTTCATTCTTTCCTTTACCGGCGTTGTTGCCGCTCTTGTAACCCTCACCGAGAGGCTGGCAGATCGTGAGTGAATTCTTGGTAAAGACACGTTTTCCTCCAGCATTCGCTGAACAGAACAGTTCGCTGACTTCTCCGCAGTTACCAAATTATCAAGAAGACTTACGAATTTCGTCTGTTGCAGATATTCCAACGGGGAAGAGCTAGCCACCTCCACACACCCACACACACGTGCCGTCGCAGCTCATGAATCCACGCCCGCGCCCCGTCCGGCGGTCGCTGCATCACCGTCTGAACGACTTTCTTTCGCCTCTTTTCTCGCTTTTTAAACATTAGACATTTTTCTTCTTTGTTGCAAACTTGGTGATTCCTGCCGGCCTTCCCCCTGCCAAGGTTTCTGCGAGTTCTCATTGCAGCATTCCTCGAGGTTCTAGCAGCGATTTTTCTTCTCCTTGGACTTTTCTCTCTGCAAAAGAAAAATATCTTTCCATTTCCCTCTCTTTGCTGCCACATTCTTCTTATTCACTTTCTTCTTCTGTATTATACGGTCTTCTGCTTTCTTTGTCTGCCACTAATGTAGGATTCTACCAACTGAGGCCCAAGTCAATATCTCTCTTCCGCCAGCACACCACCGCCGGCCTTTCGCCTCTTTTACACGCACAGAAGTCCCTTTCACGTCGACTCTACTTCTCTTTGCAAAAGAAAGTAGAACAAGAAGGTAGGGGGACACCTCCGTTGCATTCTCTTTGCGAAGTTTAGGAGTAACTGCATGAAACATCCCTCGCTTGCTCATATACTTTCCCGGATGAAGGATGTGCACGAGGACTTCTTTGAAGATTTCTGTGCTTGTCTTCACATAGAGAGACATATTAAAGTTGAAATGGTTTTTTCTCCAGCCTCTAATCTCTTCGAAGATGTATATTTTTTCAGGTCAATTATTCCAAGCATCTTTTTTCTTTCCACCCAGCCGTCATTGCAGCAGCAGCAGCAGCAGCAGCGACGCAGCATCTTCAGCTTTTGAGCGCGGAGGAAGAGAAGGAGGAAGTTGAAGAAGGCGAAAAAAAAAAGAAATACGTATTAGGCGTTCAAGCTGATGGAGCGCAGAGCTGCAAACATGTGCATCTCGATTGAAACAGAGGTCTAAAGGCCAAACTTTGAAGAGATGAAAGAGGAAGAAGACCAGCGCGGCAGCATCAGCAGCAGCACAACAACAGCAACAGAACAATAGCAACAGCAGCAGGAATAGTAGGGAGATGCATGTCGAAGAGGAAGATGCCAAGGCGGATCGCCTTTCGCAGTGGCGACGGAAGGAGAAGGCGCAAAAGGAGAATAGCTGAAGTAGGAACGATCTGTTTGAATGATAAGAAGCACAGCAAGGACGGCAGTTACAGCAGCAACAGCAGCGTCTTTCATCAGCAGCGCCCTCATACTTCCCGCAGCAGAGGGAGATACGCAGCTGCTGCTGTGAAAGACAGCAGCGACAGCAGCAGACAGCAGCACCAGACAGCAGCAGCGACATGAGGAGACGTGGAGGGGAAACAAGAGAAGCAGCAACGAAAAACAATAGTTTTTCCATGAGCAGCAGCAGCAGCAATGACAGCAGGAGGGAAGAAGCAGCAGCAACAGGCTCTGGCGCCCAAGAGAGACTCTACAAACAAAGGAATAGGTGTGCGAACAACATGGAAGCAGGAACAGCACTGAAATGCGTCTACAACTGCTTCTTTGTCTTCCATGTTGCTCCTCCGCAAGAACAACAGAGATAGAGCAGCTGTAGTGCAGAAGCAGCAGCCGAGAAAGAAGCAGCAACAACAGAGAAGCAGCAGCAGCCCAGAAAGAACCAGCAACAACAGAGAAGCAGCAGCAGCAGCAGAGAGAGAAGCAGCAGCAGCAGAGAGATAAGCAGCAGCAGAGAGATAAGCAGCAGCAGAGAGAGAAAGAGCAGTGGAGCTGCAGCATCGGGCGTGCGTGTGCTCTGTTGTCTGCGAGAGGAAGAGAACAGCAGTTGCTGCTGCCTCTTCTTCTTCTTTTGCTATGGAAGGTCGGATGCTGCTGCATGTCTTTGAACAAACACCTCTGTAGGTGCAGCAGAAGCAGCAGCACGAGACACCTCAGCTACACTTGCGAGTGAACGATGGAAGCAGCAGCCTCACGTGGAAACGCTCAGCACCGCCGGCGCAGCGCCAACAGCAGCAGCAGCACTCCTCTCGTAGAGAGTCGAAGGGAACGCGAAGACGTCCACTGGAGAAGAAGAAGCAGAAACAACTGCAGCAGCACCACGCACAGCAGGGACATCAGCAACAGCAACAGCAGCAACAGCAGCAGCAACAGCAATAGGAGCAGCGGCAGCAATGACAGCAGCCACAGCAACAGCAGCAGCAGCACCTGCTGGAATTGGAGGGGAAGTGGAAGGGTGGTGATGATGTCTTGGATGCAGCGACTGCTGTTTTTTTATTTGTTGCTGCTTGCGAATGTTCTACTTGCAATTACTTTTTTCCCTTATTTTTCGCCCAGCGCAGAAGAAGATGAAAAGAACGATCGAGTGGCCCCTGTTTTCCGCGGGATCATCGTCCCTCTACCTCCCCCTGAGAGTCAGTTAAACCCTGCAGCAGCACGAAGCAGCAACATGAAGCGGAAGCAGCAACCAGCAGCAGCAACTAGCAGCAGGAGGAAAGCAGCAGCAGAAGCCAGAAACAGCAGCAGTAGCAGAAGGCAGATAAGGAGAGGAGGAAAGCAGCAGGTGCCAGAAGGTCAGCAGCGAGAGGGGGAGCAGATGCAGCAGGCGCAGCAGGAGAATCTGTTGGGAAGAGAGCGACATGTGTGGGGTTAGCAGCAGCAGCAGCGACAACTGCACAACGAACGGAGGGAACCGCAGCAACAGCGCGTCACGCAGCTGCAACTGCAGAAAGACTTCTTCCGCAGCAAACCCCGAAAGCAGTATGCTCACAGCAGATCACTTGCAGCATATATATGTATATATATATATATATACATGTATATATATGTGTTGTCTAAAATCTCCCGCTCCGTAGACGTGAATAGGCGGAATGTACGTGTGCCCTTGCGTACGACACCATGTATTAGAGCAGCAGAACTAGGAGCGAATGCAGGAGCGAGAGCAGCAGCAGCAGCAGCAAACGTTTATAGAAAAGATCTCTTTCTGCATATATATATATATATATATATATATATATATATATATATATATATACATACATCTATATATCCGTCTCCGTCTATCGGTCTGCCTATCTACTTATGTACCTGCATATATGTATATGCGACCGTCTTCTCTATTCGCAGATGTATACACGCGCCTGGATAGCTGTGCCTGCCTGACCGTCTCTCTCTTCTACTGACTTTCTCGCTCCCTACCTCTTTCTCCCCGTATATCACCCTCTCCCCACACATGTCTCCCAGTAGAGCTCTTTGTATATCTCTCTTTTACTCTACCTTCATATATATATATATATATATACATATGGCCCTCTTTCTCCACATATATATCTCCATATGCCTCTCTCTCTGCCTGTATACCTCTCTCTGCATATCTTTTTCTCTTCATATACATCTCGACATATATATATATATATATATATATATATATATATATATATATATATATATATATATATATATATATGTACATATGTACATGTCTTCAAGCACCGGTCTGTCTCCACATTGTCGGATGTGCCTCTTTGCCTGCATGTATACTCCCTCTTTCTTTGTGTATATCTGTCTCTGAATCTAAGTGTGGACATGCGTCTCTCTGTATATATTCGAATAGAGAGGAGCACTGACTCGAAAGGAGGAAAGAGGACATATCACGTTTTGCGTGTTTCTGCAGCCTTCCCGTTGTATCAGCTGCGTCGTCTTGTCCCTGTGGGGAGCAGCAGAGAAGAAGCCTCAGCAGCAGCAGCAGCAGGAGCAGAAGTCGAACCACAACGAAGAAGAAGAAGAAGAAGAAAAAGAAAAGAAGAAGAAGAAAAGGAGGAGAAGAAGAATGACGACGACGGGCGTCTAATTCTTCCAGTTCTCTTTGTCCATGGACACAGAGGGTCATATCAGCAGGCGGGGAGCCTCGTCGAGGTTCTGCGGCAGTGGACTGCAGAGAGACAGCAGCAGCAAGAGCGCAGCAAGGATGAAGAAGAGAAAGAAGATGAAGAGAAAGAAGAAGTAGAAGAATTGTGGGAGGGCAGAGGAGAAGGAGGAGGAGGAAAGGAATGGTTTTTGCATGCAGAACGACGAGTTCAACCTGTGCTCTTTAGCGAGGCGTTGCTGGAGAAAGTCGCGGCTCTCTGGCCCCAGGCTGCTGCAGCAGCAATTGAACTTGAAGATATCATCATGGGTCTGTCGCCGCAGAAACAGCAGCGCGGGGGGACACCCCACAACAGAGGCAGTCAGCAGCTACTGGAAAGCAGGCTGCTTCGCAAGGGTGCAGCAGGGGAAGAAACTGCACCAGGACGAGCAGACACATCAGCAGCAGCAGCAGGAGATGTAAAGGAGAAGGAGGAGGATAGTGCATCAGCAGAAGGAAAAGGAGAAGGCGTTGAGATCAGCAGCAGCAGCAGCAATACCGCTGTGAGACGAGAGCAGCAGCATGTGGAGAAATTGCAGAAGACACGCTTACCAGCAGCCGTGGAGATCCATATTTACGCAGCCGATTTCAACGGAGAGCCTTCTGGCTATCACCCTCGCCTTGTCGATCGGCAGGTATAGAACACAACGACAGCAACAACAACAGCAGCACAGCAGCAACAACAACAGCAGCACAGCAGCAGCAACAACAGCAGCACAGCAGCAGCAGCGACAGCAGCACAGCAGCAGTGGCAGCAGCAGCAGCAGCAGCTGAAGACGCGCAGCAGCAAGCAGAAGAAGGAGACGGTTCAGTGCCGCTGCAAATGCGCATGCACTCGCTCCTGTTGCGACTGGGCGGCAAAGCCAAGGCAGTCAATCTCCGTATATCTGTCCTTCTTCCGCGAGAGAGACAGGCTGAGGCTTTTGCGATGCATGAAGAGAAAGAAAGAGAGAAGTTTCTGTCTTTTTCTCTACATGTCTACATAAATCTACAAGCATATATATATAAATCTATCCATGTACATATATATATCTCTATATACATATATATTTGTGTGGAGCACGAGAGGTGTGGGGTTTGCAGGGCCTGTATCAGGAGCAGTGCACATACATCTCCGTTCGCTTTCCGTAAGAAGAAGTTCCTATAAGGATGCTTCATGTGACACTTCTCTATCTTGCAGCTCTCCTTCTCTACTCCTCGCACATTATGTGCCTCACGCTCCATGATAAACAGCCTCTATGCACATATACTTATACAGAGGTGTAGATACATATATATATATATATATATATATATATATATATGTATATGCAGATCTCTGTATGGGCAGTTGAGGCGACTTATACATGAGGCGCATATATACATCCCCGGGGCAGGCATCCATTTGGACAAGTCGGCTTTTCCAAGGGACTTCGCATCCCTCCACGAAGACGTGCTTTGCTGCTGCTGCTGCTGCTGCAGGCGCACTTCCTTCTGCGCTGCCTCGCGTATCTCCGAGACACCTACCAGCGGCCTGCACTCGGCAACAAGGCAAACTTTTCGGATGCTCCTGTAGCTGCTCCTGCTGCCGCTCCTTCTACTTTCGCTACTCCGCCAAGTCAGTCCTCTCTCTTTCTCTCTTTACGTTGACTGATGTTTGCCTTTTATATATATATATATATATATATATACGTCTATATCATTGCGTGGAATACAGCGGCCACTTATTCTACATGGACCGGCATCTGTATATTCCATGCGTGTAGATATATATATATATATATATATATATATATATATATATATATATATAAACATGTGTGGAAACAGCAAAGTATACATATATGTATATATATATATATATATATATAGGCATAAAAGTGCGGATATGGAAGCTGGACATGTTTATCACGAAGAAAGAGAGGTAGGACGAAGAAGTATATGTATGGATGTAGGTGTATATGCGCTGCACATGTATGGAGATCTATTTATCCACCTGTGTGAGCAGCAACGCGCTAGAGGAAGCTTTGTGCGAGGCGAAGACTCCAGCGCTGCTGCAGCAAAAGATTCCCGAGGCATACGCCCCTCTTCGAGTTCTGCTGCCCATGCAGGCGTTGCATTCACGAATATATATATATATATATATATATATATATATATATATATATATATATATATATATATATACATATGTAACTTATCTAGGCTGGTTTCTCTGGCTTGTTGCCGTCTTCTCTCTTCTCGACGTAGTGAAGAGCCTTTGCAGCTGCTGCTGCTGCCGCTGCTGTGCTGCTGCTTATCTTTCGGTTTGTACTGCTGGCCTGTGGCTGCAGATGTTTCTGCTATTAGCGATGTTGTTCGGCGGACAGACGCTGGGGATGATGCCGCTAGCGCCTCGCTCGCTATTGCTGCTGCTGCTGCTGCTGCATTATTGCTGCTGCTGCTGCTGCATTATTGCTGCTGCTGCTGCTGCATTTTTGCTGTTGTCAGCTCGATGCCACTTCCTGCTCTGCTGCTGTATATTGTGTTGCTAATGTCCTTGCTGCTGCTCCTGCTTTCCTCCCGTTTTGTGTTTCTGCCCCTGTTGCTGTTCATGCTGCTGCTGCTGCTATGTCGGTGTGCTGCACCTCCTCGTGATGCTGCTCCTGCCGCTTCATCTGCTGCATCTGCTGCTCCTCGTTTGTATAGCGTCGTCCGCTGCCCTCGTTGCTGCTGCGCGATGTCCATCAGGCCTGCTTGAAATACTTCTGTTGCTGCTGCTGCTGCTGCTTCTGCTTCTGCTGTTGCTTCTGCTGTTGCTTCTGCTTCTGCTGATGCTTCTGCTTCTGCTGTTGCCTCTGCTTTTGCTGATGCTTCAGCTTCTGCTGTTGCCTCTGCTTCTGCTGTTGCCTCTGCTTCTGCTGTTGCTTCTGCTTCTGCTGTTGCTTCTGTTGCTGCTTTTCCTGTTGCTGCGTGTAGCACTCCACTGCTGCTGCTCCTTCTGCTCATCCTACTGCTTCGTCTGCTGCTGTTGTTGCTGCTGCTGCTTCCTCACGCGCTGCTGAACTTCCTTCGCTGCTGCTTCTACGTGTTGTGGGGTCAGCTAATTCTTCGGCTGTTGCTGCTGCAGCGGAAAAAGAAGAAGAAGAAGAAGAAGAGAAGCAGCAGCTGCAGCGGCATTACTCTCCGATCATCATCCTTGCGCATTCGCTCGGTGGTATTTCTGCTCTGCACGCCCTCTCCAAGTGGGAGAAGGCCCCCCCCCCTATCCAAAGAACCACCAGCAGCAGCAACAGCAGCAACAGCAACAGCAGCAACAGCAACAGCAGCAACAGCAACAGCAGGAACAGCAACAGCAGGAACAGCAACAGCAGGAACAACAACAGCAGCAGCAGCAGGAACAGCAGCAGCAGCCGGAACAGCAACACCATCAGCAGCAGGAACAGCAGCAACAACAGCAGCAGCAGCAGCAACAACAGCAGCAGCAGCAGCAACAACAGCAGGTTGCGACAAAGTGGAGAAGTGGCAGCACGTATTCCAGCAGCAGCAGCAGCAACAGCAAAAAGACGTATAGCAGGAAAAGGAGAAGAGAGGGTAGCAAGAGAAGGACGAGAAAGAGCAGCAGCAGCAGCAACAGGGGAGTCGTTCGATCTGTCAGCACTTCCTTTTATATCGGTGATAACGGTGAATACGCCGATTGTTATTCCTCTGTTGCTGACGGTGAATCCCCTGATGAAGAGCTTCTACAACCTCCTGGCAGCAAATCTACGGCACACGTTCTGCTGGGGACCAGCAGCAGCAGGAGCAGCAGCAGCAGCAATTGCAAAGCGAAGAAGGAGCACCACGCGCAAGAGACCCCTTGCGAAGCTACCTCCCCTCACGTTCCTGTTTTCTATTGCTTCGGGGTGGAAGGACCGTCTAGTGTCTCCGATGCTGTCTGCTCCTCCGCTGGCTTTTCCTCTTCCCCTCCGTCACCCTCTGGCCTTTCTTTCTTTAACAGAAGATGAAGAGCTCTGCCCCTATGCAGGTCTGCAGCAGCTGCAACATCAGCGGCTGGGGGAGAGCCAGCAGGAGCAGGTGCATGAGAAAAAACAGCGGAAGCGGGAGCAGGTGCAGCAGCAGGAGCAGGTGCAGCAGCAGGAGCAGGTGCAGCAGCAGGAGCAGGTGCAGCAGCAGCATGAGAAAAAACAGCGGCAGCGGGAGCAGGTGCAGCAGCAGCAGGTGCAGCAGGAGCAGCAGAAGTATGTGTTTGTGTCTTCCTCGTCTGTTGCTGCTGCTGCTGAAGCTGCTGTTTCTTCTGTTGCTGTTGGTCCTTCTCCTGCTGTGGGGTCTGTCAGCTCCGGTGGCTCCTCTGTCTCCTCCTCCCACAAGAAGCCAGCAGCTCCTGTCTCTCTTTCTCCTGGTGCAGCGTCTCCTTCGCAAACAGCAGCATGCGAAGCAGCTGTATTACGCAGCGACGCAGCAGCAACAGCAGCAGCAGCAGCGATTTCTTCCGCATCGACACCACAAGCAGCAGCAGGAAGAAGAAGCAGCAGCAGCAGAAACCTTGTACTTTGCTATTGGCCAGTGCTGTTACATGTGGCTCTCTCTACTGCTGCATTGCCGGAGGTGCTGCAGCAGTACGGCCACGATGATTTGCTGGTTTCGCAGCGTTTCCTTCTCTTCCTCGTCTCCCTCTTTGATGCCCATGGGGAGCTCAGCCTGCAATTGGCTGCGCTGCAGCAGCAGCAGCAGCAGTGGACGAGCGAAGTGGACTGGGTGTGGAACAGTGGAACGGCAGCAAAAGACGACGACAGACAGCAGCAGCAGCAGGGAAGAGAAGACGCTGATGCATCTATCAACAACGAGAAGAAAACGCAGCAGCAGCAACAGCGATCTCAGCAGCAACAAGGGAAGGAAAAAGAACAGAAAAAGCAGCAGCGAGAAGAGCAACAGCAACAAGAGCAAGAGCAACAACGAAAGGAAGAAGAAAAGAAGCAGCAGCAACTGCTGGAAGCACTTGAGCAGCAGTCACATGCTGGGAATCAACGTCTTCTTGCAGGGAATGATAGGAGAATAGCAGATCTGCTGATTTCTTCTCCTTGCCCCGCTGCCGGAAACGAAACCACTTCCTGCAGAGATGCTGCTGCTGGCTGCTCTTCTTCTATGACAGCAGCAACTCCGTCTGATCGTCTCGACCTTCGATCTTCTTCTCCTTCTCCTCTTTTGGCAGCCTCTAAGGAGCAGCAGCAGGAAGCAGCAAACATCGCCTCCTCTTGGCTGCTGCCGCTGCATCAGGCTCTGTTCTTCAGCAGCACCCTCCTGAGTCGCTGTCTCGTCTCCCCTCTTCTCGAACTCCACCCCCTGCGTCTCCTCCAGCAACAACGCCTTCGCAGCAGCAGCAGCAGCAGGAGCCACAGCAGGAGCAGCAGGAGGTGGGGCAGGCAGAGTTTGCTGCTGCAGCTTTCGCAGAGCAAAGAAGGTCTTCCGCTGATGATGGTTCCTCGCTTCTGCAGGGTATCAAGCAATAAAGAGGCTCTGCTGCTGCAGGAGTTGCTGCAGCAGGACGCAGCAACAGCAGCAGGCAGCGCAGGCGAAGACGCCTCTTTCTCGCAACTGCTGCTGCAGCAGTACGGTGTCTGTACACCCCACAGCTGGTTTCTTTCTCTCGTTTCGGAGAGACTGCAACAGCTCCAGGAGCAGCAGAAGCCAGAAGAGCAGCCAGAACAACAAAGGAGGCAAGGAGAGTCTGTCAACCAAAGAGAACAGCAGCTGGGGGTGGTGATGCTGCAGCCTTTTGCTGAAGAAGATTGGAGCATCTATCGTAGGTGTTCCGCTGATGAAACATGCAGCAGCAGTGAGTCTTCGGAGGCTGTCTTCCTCCGCGAAGGCAGCAACAGCAGCTCTTCCTGGCGAGATGCCTGCAGACGCTTCACCATCGCTGGGCAGCAGCACCTTAGACAGCAGCAGCACCGCAGACAGCAGCGGCAGCATTTCCAACAGCAGCAGCAGCAGCACCTCAGACGACAGCAGCAGCAGCAGCTTAGGCAGCAGCAGCAGCAGGAGCAGAACGAGAAGAAACAGCAACTGCAGCATGAAGATGAAGAGGAGAAGACGCAGGAGCAGCAGCCGCAGCAACTCGGCGGGGAAAGCAGAGGCCGCACTGGGAAAGAAGAAGTGCTGTGGGTAGGGCAGCAGCTGAAGACGTACGTCGTGGAGATTGATAACGCTTCGCAGCAGCAGCTGAATCGACTGCTTTCCGGTTCCCGCGCTGCTGCTGCACCTTCTCCGATCGCAGTTCATCCCCTTGCTGGCTTTTCTTCTTCTTCTTCCCTCGGCGGCAAGCGGACTGCAGCAGCAGCAGCAGCATCTCGTCTTCTCAGCGAAACAAGACGTCACTCCCAAAAGCAGCAGAGCCAGAGCAGCAGCAGCAGCAGCGATGCCAACAGCAGCAGCAATGAAAGCAACAACAGCAGCAGCAGCAGCGAAATCCACAGCAGCAGTAGCGACAGCAACAACACTGAGAGCAGTAGGTGCTGCAGCAGGGGCAGCATCCCAAAGTTCGATGTGGACAGGTTGTGGGGCTGGATGCATGCGTTGCCTCAAGGAGGTCTTTTTGCTGAAGGAGAGCAAAGAAGAACAGCAGCAGCATTTCCTTTGCGTGAAGATATTCTGGAAGATTCTGCTGTCTTCTTCTTCCCCTCCTCCGTTGCCTCGTCGGCCCCTGCTGCTGCCTCTCTGCAGTCTCGCATCCGCGATTTGCTCTCTGCTCCCTTCCCTACTGGAGGCAGTGCTGCTGCTTCTGCTAGTGTTGCTGCTGTTGAGTTTGCTCCTCTTGCTGCAGCTGCTGCTGCTACTCCACGCTTCCTCGATACGATGCTGCTGCTCAGTTATGCCTTGAGAAGAAGTAGACGGAAGACAGCTATCCGCGGCAGCAGCAGCAGCAGCATCTTCTTCAAGGAGCAGCAGACTGCTGTTGCATGCGCTTCGCCGTGGACCAGACGAGGCACTGGAGATACACGCAATCGGCGCAGCACCAGCAGCATTGGTGAAAGTGATCACAGCAGCAGCAACATCAGCAGAAGAAGCAGGAGCGTCCCCCCCAGCAACGATGAGGATATCAAGCTGTTGCTGTCGCAGCATCAGACTGGGGATGTGCAGCAGCCAGAGGAGGGGATAGATCGAAACGCTGCTGCTGCTGCTGGAGGAGGAGGAGGAGGAGGAGGACGAAGGGAGGAGCAGCAGAGCTTCAAGGCTCTGTCCATAAAAACACAGCAGCAGCATCTCCTATCCTCTGCTGCTGCTGCTGCTTGGGATCGACACAAGAGGCACGTGGCCGGTGCATCTGCTGTCGCTGTAAAGACGTCTCTATTTGAATACGCTCTATTCGCTTCGGAGGAAGAGCAGCGAGTGGTCGATGCTGTCGATGTCATACAGCAGCAGCAAATAAACACTGTAGAGCAGCCAGCAGCAGAAGCAGCAGCAAACGCACAAGCAGCAACAACAAGTCCAGAAGCAGTAGTAACAGATGATGTCACGCAACATCAGCAGCAGAAGATACAACAGCAGCAACAGATACAACAGCAGCAACAGATACGACAGCAGCAACAAATACAACAGCCGCAGCAGATACAACAGCAGCATCAGATACAACAGCAGCAACAAATACAACAGCAGCAGCAGATACATCAGCAGCAGCAGATACATAAGCAGCAACAGATACAACAGCAGCAACAGATACAACAGCAGCAACAGATACAACAGCAGCAACAAATACAACAGCAGCAGCAGATACGACAACAGCTGCATAATGAGAAGACAGAGAGAGAAGATGAGGAGGAAGAGGAGGAGGAAAGAGCACCTCTTTTGGCTTTTGTTGGTGTCCGGAAGGCAGGAGATATTGCTTGCAAAGAAGAACGTTTCGATGATCTCCTCGCAGCTGCTGCAGCCGCATTAGATGTAGAAGATAAAGAAAATGCCTACTGCTTCTTCTCTCTGCAACCGAATATTTCACCTGCTGCCACATACCCCGAAACCCTGTGCTCCTTCGCCCTTCCTTTTTACATGCCTTCAGCGCTACAGCAGCAGCAGAAGCAGCAGCAGCAGTTGCAGCGAAACCAGCAGCTGCAGCAGATGCAGCAGGAGGCTCAGAGAAGAAGTGGGAAGAAGAGGGACATGGAGGAAAAGCAACGACGTCCGACGGTGGGGCTGCATATACCTGCGATCCCTCCGCTGATATACGTCGTCGTGTTGTCGCAGCAACTGATACAGCAGCCCGAAAGCCTGCAGCAGCAGCAGCATTTGCAGCAGCAGCAGCATCTGCAGCAGCAGGAGCAGGGTTTTGATGTGCATGAGCAGCACGAGGTGCGACAGCAGCAGCAGGAGAAGGGGAAGAAGGATATGCAGAAGCAGCAACAGCATATGGAGGTTCAGGTGCGGGGTGAGTTGCAGAGCGAGAAGGTTGCAGTGTCATCTTTACAACTGCAGCAGCTCTCGAGGCAGCAGAGCGAAGCAGCTGGATCCGTGCCTCCACAAGCTGCTGCTGCTGCTACTGTCTTCCTGCTCATCAAACAGCAGCAGGAAATTGCTGCGGCCGGCACCGCTGCTGCTGCTGCTGCTGGCAGCACAGCAGCAGCAGCAGCAGACCACTGCAGCAGCAGTGGAGAAGAGGAAGATTACGATGTGTGCTTCCCAGCAGCAGCAGCAGCAGAGCAGCAGCAGCAGCAGAACATGCGACGAGGGAAGGAAGCAGGAGCAGCAGCAGAGCGTCATGTCCTTCCTGTTTCTCTTCCACCTCCAGCAGGAACAGCAGCAGCAGCAGTAGTAGTTGCTGAAGCAGCAGCAGGGAGCGAGACGACAGGAGGGAGCTCAGGAGGCAGTACAACAGCAGCAGCAGCTGGAGTCGTAGCACAGGCAGCAGACTGGAATGTCGAAGCAGCATTTTCCCCACCGTCTCTTCTGCAGTCCCCTCCACCAGTGCGCGTGGAGTTTGCATGTTTTCTTTCTTCTTTCTTTTCTTCTCGCAGCTGCAGTTCCTTTCCTTTCCTTTGCTTCTTCCTCTCTGCCTTCTGCCCACTGAAAGCCCGCATAGCATTCAGCTCAGCAAAAGACAAAGCTGCTTCCCCACATCTGCTGCTGCCTCCTGCCCCGGTGCTGCTGCTCCTGCCCCTCCCTCCCTCTCTCGCGTACCTCCTTCCCTATGATATCCACGTCTTCCACAAGCAGCAGCAGCAGCAACCGCAACAACAGCAACCGCAACAACAGCAACAGCAGCAACAGCAACAACAGCAACAGCAACAACAGCAGCAGCAACAGCAGGACGAGCAAGAGGAACTATCGCAGCAGGAGAGGCAGCAGCTGCGGCTGGAGGAGGAGACGTCTTTGCTGCAAGTGGAATTTTCTTCTCGGCTCCTTCTGGTTGCCTACGAGTGCAGTACGTCTGCGCTTTGGAATCGACCTGCTGTTGCTGCTGCTGTCTCCTCCGATGTCCCTTGTGCACAGCTGCTGGTGCATGCGATCAGCATTCCACTTGGAACACCCGAAGACGTCTCGTCTCCCTTTCCTCTCGTCTCCACCCTTTATTCTCCTGTCTCCACCCCTTCTTCTGCTGTCTCCACCCCTTCTTCTGCTGTCTCCCCTCTGTTTCCTACCGTCTTTGTCTCTCGAAATGTAGATGTCTCTTCTTCTTCGCGTGGGATTGCAGCAGGTGTTTCTCGCGGCGGGACCGGATCTGATATTGCTGCTGACAGTGCTGCGACAGCTACTGCACCTTCTGTCTGTAGCTCCTCCTCGCACTCCTTCGCTGCTGCTGCTTCTTTTTCTCCTCAAGGTATAGCAGCTGCTTCCCACATCAGAGAGCGCGACCGCAGCGCCTTTGCTGCTGTTTTCTTTCCTGCTGCCCTGTGGGGAGTGCTGTTCTTCTGTCTCCGCCTGCTGCTGCTACTACCTCTGGACGCCCTGCTCGCTCACCAGCTGCTGGCTCAGAACGAATCAAGGGACCTCTCTCGCGTGCTGCAGCTTCGGTACTCCCCTCCCTTTAGCAGCAGCACTACCTCCTCTTCTACGCCAGTACATGCTTCTGCATCTGCTGCTGTTGCTGAAGGACCCACTCCCTCAACAATGTCTGTGCACCACCGCAGGATTACTGCTGCTGCAGCAGCAGCTTCGTCTTCTTTGTCTCCTCATTTGGAGAAGAACAACAACACTTTTGCTGGTTCTGGTGTTGATGCTGCTACAGCAGCAGCATCCCCTTCTGCTCCTCCTGCAGGGAAGAATACCTTTACTGCAGCTACTGCTGCGAAGGTGAATTTGTTTCATTCTTTTAAGGAGGGCTTTGTTGCTGTTTCTTCTGCTGCTGCCAAAGATAGCTCCTTTTCTGCTGCTGCTGCTGCAGCAGAACGGAACCCTGCGTCTGCCAGTCGGGTAACGCACTGGAGTGCTGCTGCTTCTGCTTCTGCTGTAGCAGCAGACGCGGATGCAGACGGCGAAGGTGTTGCTGACTTCATGGATCGTCTGCTGCAGCAGCGACAGGAGCTGCTGCAAAGCGAGTTGCAGCAGAATGTGCTGCTGCTGCTGCAGCTGCTGCCAACTTCAAGCATGTCCTCTTCTCTCCCTCGTTCGCATGCACTGACGCAACATGATGATATATCTTCTTCTTCTTCTTTATCTGTTGCAACTACTCTTCACACTAAAGGTGTTTCTACGAGCTATCCTGCTGCTGAGTCCCCTGCTCCGCCGACTGCTGCTGTTGCAGGGTTTCTCCATGCTGCAGCAGCTGCTTCACCAAAACACGCTCCTGCTGCTGCTGCTGGTGTTCCTCCTGCTCCTGCTGCTCCTCGTCCTGCTGGAGGTGCTCATCCTGCTCCTGCTGCTTCTCTTCCTGCTGCTGATGCAACTGCTCCTGCTGCTTCAGATGATGCTACTGCTGCTGCTTCTCAGGGAGCGGCCGCGTTGGCGTTTGCAGGGCTTCCCGCGCCGAGTGTAGAGACGGTGGAACTGCATGCGGAGCCTTCTCTTCTCTTCTTCTTCCGCACTTTATGTGTGGGGTATCTTCCTGCATTTGCTGCTCTGGTAGCAGCCTGCATTGCGTATTGCCTCTTCCTGCTGCTTCTCGCTCAGCTGCTGCTGCTCTTCCACGTCGAACAGCAGCAGGAGGAAGAAGAAGAAGAGGAACAGCAATCAGAGCAGACGCAGCAGCAGCAGCAGCTACCAACAGCAGCAGGTAAAGAAAAAGAAGAAGAAGATTTCTTCGTCTTCGGAGCAACAGAAATGCGGACGCTGAAAACAGTTGCTACTACTACTACTGCAGAGGCAGCAGTAGCAGCAGCACGTGGGGTCGAGGGAGAAGCGCTACCCTCACCTTCCCCAGCAGCAGGAGCAGATGCGCCTTCTCCGCGAGGAGCAGCACACCAACAGGCAGCAGGCGCATGCCGAGGAGGTCTGAAAACAGCAGATAGAAAATTGACAGCACCAGACGCTGGAGGTGTTGATCGAATCTCGCCGGCTGCAGCAGCACCCACTCCCAAGGCAGCAAGAAGAAGCTCTTCTGCTGCTGCTGCTTGCTGCAGGAGGAGGAGGAGGAGATCATCATTCCAGCACAACACGAACAGCAGTGGCAGAAGGGGGGGCAGCAGCGACAGCACTAACCGCACCAGCAGCAGCAGAAACTGCAGCAGCAACAACTGCAGCAGCAGCAACAACCACTACAACAGCAGCAACAACTGCAGCAGCAGCAGCAACAACCACTACAACAGCAGCAACAACTGCAGCAGCAGCAACAACCACTACAGCAGCAGCAACAACTGCAGCAGCAGCAACCGCACCAGTCGCAGCAGCAAAGTCACTAGTAGCAACTGCACGAGCAGCATGTCGTTGTCATATGTGGGGTTCACTAGCCCGAGAGCACATTCTTGGAAGCAGTTGCCCTCAGGGAGGATCAGCGGGACGTTGTGCAGCTGCTCCTTCTTCGCGTGACTGCTCTTCTTTGCTTTTTTCTGCTGCTGATACTGTTTCACCCCTTGTCGTTCCCTTGTGTCTAGCGGTTGTTGCTGCGCCTCGTGCTTCTGGTGGTGGACGACGACGGGAAGCCGCGCTTTATCAGGACGCTGCAGATGATGAAGAAGAAGAAGAAGAGGAAGAAAAAGTTGCTGCTGCTGGTGCTGCTGGCGCTGGTGCTTTTCATGCTCCTGTAAAGCAAGATAGACTAGGCATGACTGGTGCTCGTCCCCCACCTCTCAAAGGTGCAACAGATGGAACTGCTTTTGCCGCTGCCGCTGCTGCTGGTGCTGCTGCTGTTGCTGCTCGTGTTGCTCAGAAGACCGCTATCATTGATAATACTGGTGCAGCAGCTGCTGCAGCAGCTGCTCCTGCTGCAGTCAGACGTCTTCCTCCTGCAGCCGCGGCTGGTCCTGGAGGTGCATCCACAGCACGTCTTCATGCAAAAGAGAAGGAGAAGCCGAGGACGCTGCAGTTGGAGGCGTTAACGAGCAGGAGAAGGACGTTTCCTTTGTGGAGGTCAACTCGTCCGTTCTTCCCTGTGCTTGGTCACTACCTCTCTGGAGTCTGGACGGTGTATCATTATCTTCCACTGCATCTTCTCTTTCTGTCATTGCTGTTGCTCTCCTATTACGCTTCATCAGCAGGGCAACAGCATTCGCAGGGGCGCCGTTTGCATTCTGCTGCTGCTTCTCTTCATCCTGCTGTTGCTGCTTCTCTTCATCCTGCTGTTGCTGCTGCTGCTGTTGGCGCTCGGGCAGTCGAAAGAAGTTCAATGCAAGAGAAGCTCTGGACTACGCAGCAGATGCCCTTCTTCGCAGAGACGCTGCCGCTGCTGCCACTGCTACCACTCTCGGTGCTTTTCCTTCTTGCTGCTGCTTTCTGCTGCTTATTGTTTTGTCTGCTGCTGCTGCTGCTTTGGCTACTTCTGCTGCTGAAACGACTGCTGCTGTTGCTGCTGGAGACGCTGCTGCTGCTGCTGGAGCCGCTGCTGCAGCGGCCTGAGTCTCTCTTTCAAAAACTGCTGCAGCGCCTTCTTCGGGTAGCCTGCAGCAGCAACAGCAGCAATAGCGTCTCCTGCTGCAGCAACTGCAACTTCCATATCCCCGGCGATGTCGTCGCCAACAGCAACAGCAGCAGCCTGGCAACATGTCACAGCAGCAGCACAACTGCAGCAGCAGGAAGAGCAGCAGCTGCTGCATCGAAGACCTGGTTCACTCCTGCTGATGCTGCTGCAGCAAGAGAAACAGCAATTCCTCAGGCAGCAGCAGCTGCAGCTGCAGCAAACAATACTCAGGCCACCCTTTACACTCGACCACCTCCTGCAGCAGCAGCGCCTCCTGCAGCAGTATTTCCTGCAGCAGTGTCTCCTGCAGCAGGTGAAAGTTTGAGTGGCTGGTGGTGGAGCGTGCATAGCGGTGAGATGCAGCAGCAGCAGCAGCAAGAGCAGGAGGGCCGCCAGGAAAAGGAGCAGCAGCAGCAACAGCGAAAAGAGAAGAAAGAGGAGTATCGAGTAGACCTGCTGCAGTCTTCAGGGAGTTATGTGCTGTGCGCAGACAACATTGCATCCCCAGGCAGCAGCAGCAGAAGCAGCGTATGGGACAGCAGCAGCAGCAGCGTGTGGGACAGCAGCAGCAGCAGCAATAGGCGTACAGAGGGGAGACAGTGGAGCTACAGCAGCAGGGAGATGATCAGAAGCCAGAGACATCCGTTCGTCACTGCGAGAAGCAACATCAATATGAGAAACAGCTGGGGAGCGCGCTGTTTGCCAAGGGCTAGCCGCTGCTTCACTGCTTTCTCTTTGGTGAATTCTTTCTGCTGCTGCTGCTGTAAACGCTCTCGTGGGGTGGGGTGTGGTAGTCGAGGCGTCTTCTTCTTGAGAAGAGTTTTTGGAGCTGCACAGGCATTCTTCCTGCAGCAGCAGCAGCAGCAACAGATGCTTTTGTGGCTGTTAACAGCAAGTGTTTATAGTCTCATTTGTGCAGTAATTCCTCTTCCTGCTGCTCCTCTGCTGCTCTGCTGCTCCTTCTTCGTTGTTCTTCGCTGGCTCCCCACCTGCTGCTTCGCCTGCGGCCAATCGAACAGCTGCTACAGCGGCCACGTCTATCAAGCGAAACCCAGCAGGTGCATGCAGCAGCAGCACAGCAGCAGCAACAGCCAGCAGCAGCAGCACAGCAGCAGCAGCAGCCAGCAGCACAGCAACAGTGTCCGACAGCAGAGCAGCAGCAGCAGTAGCCAGCAGCACAGCAGCAGCAGCAGTCAGCAGCAGCAGCAGAGCAGTAGCAGCAGCCAGCAGCAGAGCAGTGGTACCGGCCGACAGCAGAGTAGCAGGGGCAGCAGCCGGCAGCAGCAGAGCAGTAACAGTAGGAGCAACAGCTGCAAAGGCAGGGGCCTTATCGGGACGATGAAGAGGATTGCAATTTCTCAACGAAGAAGGCGCTGCTGCAGTTCTTGTGGCAGCAGAAGAGGCGCTGAGACACATCATTTGATTTCTTCTTCTTCTTCTTCTTCTTCTTCTTCTGCTTCCTCTTCTTCTGCTTCTTCTTCTTCTGCTTCTTCTTCTTCTGCTTCTTCTTCTTCTGCTTCTTCTTCTTCTGCTTCTTCTTCTTCGTCTTCCTGTCGCATCCGTGAATGTGTTGTTGATGAAATAGAAGGCGACTTTTTTGCTTCTTGTGGTGAAGGAGCTTCTGGCAACGAAGACTCCCTCTTTGCTGCTGTCTGCTGCAGTTATCGGCTGTATATGCACCAAGCGAAAAGAAATCGCACAGCAGCAACAGCAGCAGCAAGGCGAGGAACAGCAAACACAGCAGCACCAACAGCAACAGCAGCAGCAACAGCAACAGCAGCAGCAACAGCAGCAGCACCAGGATGCAGAGTTTCAGCTAGTGTAGCACGGGAAGAAGAAGAAAAAGGGAGTAGATCATCACGATGTTGCACACCAGCTGGGTGCAGAGCACAAGCGTTATCAACAGCAATACGCAGGGACCGTGGAGGATGGGGAAGAGCAAAAAGGAAAAAGACAGCAGGCACTGGATTCGGAAAAGAAGAACCCGTGGAACGCCAGGCAGCAAGAAGAAGTAAAGTGTTTGCAGCAAATTTTTTCTCAACAGCAGCAGACACAACGACGGTAGAACCATTACTTCAGGGAAGGGCAGCAGGAGGTCTTGAAGCAGAAGATGCTGGTGCGGTGTACGTACACCCGAGGTTGCACAAAGACGCAGAAGAAGCGTCTTCTGATGCGGTGTACGTACACCCGAAGTTGCACAAAGACGCAGAAGACGCGTCTTCTGATGCGGTGCACGTACACCCGAGGTTGCACAAAGACGCAGAAGAAGCGTCTTCTGATGCGGTGCACGTACACCCAAGGTTGCACAAAGACGCAGAAGAAGCATCTTCTGATGCGGTGTACGTACACCCGAGGGTGCACAAAGACGCAGAAGAAGCGTCTTCTGATGCGGTGTACGTACACCCGAAGTTGCACAAAGATGCAGAAGAAGCGTCTTCTGATGCGGTGCACGTACACCCGAGGTTGCACAAAGACGCAGAAGAAGCATCTTCTGATGCGGTGTACGTACACCCGGGGTTGCACAAAGACGCAGAAGAAGCGTCTTCTGCTGCGGGCACTGTCTTTCGCGTGTCTGCTGAACCCCTGTACGCATGTCGTAGTAATACTGTGATTGGCACTGCTGTTACTTCTGCTGCTGCGTCTGCTGCAGCTTCCGCTGCTACTAATCGTTCGTATGTAGCTGTAGCGTATGATAGCTTCTTTGCCGCTGCTGCTGCTGGGAGGGAGAAGGTAAAAATATCGATAAGCGAAGGCTGTATACACTGGCACAAACGAAATCAGGTCGGTGCAACAGGGAACATGGAGGTTGCAGCAGCAGCAGCTGTTAACGACTGTGCTATAAAGGGAATGTATTATGAGCAAGAAGAGACTCTTGTGTATAGTGATGCGGCTGCTGCTCCTCTCGAAAAGCAAAA
>CATKUM010000512.1:0-28977 GCA_949786405.1 Onychomys arenicola
TGACGGCTGGTTACATCTGCATACAATTGTCCCTCTTAAAAGCATCCGCGCTTATACGAATTCGACGTACGGGGGAGACAGCGAAGCAAAATGCCTGTCGATTAGAAAAGGCACGCCGTGAGCAGGTGTATGTATAGGAGAGTAGAGACGTTTATATGTAGACGCGCAAACGTGCGTGGAGAAACACCCGCAACCTATAAGTAGACAGAGACACATCAATATACTGATGAATACGTGGTAGCTTTTTATATGAGGTATGTAGGCTGCCATGCTCACCTGTATGTATATTGATCTCCTTGTCCTCGTCTCTGCTTTGATGTATGTATACCATGAACGGGAGAAAGAGAGATACACGTCTGGCCCAATCAATACCTTTCAAAAGATAAAAAGGTGAAATGGCAGCAGTTCTAATTGTGGCTGCCTCTGCGCATGCCTTAAGCTCTGCTTGCACCGATTATACAAATCAACGCAACCGTACCCATGTACATTTGAACGTGTAGAGATTCCGTCTCTGCGCTGCGCATCTGCGCTTGTCCACTCATAAATACGATATCTGTATATGATATATATATATGACCAGTCCCACAAGTCTGTATGTCTATGCCTGATTTTGCCCTTACCGTATTCTGTACCGTTTGTTTGCCCTTACTTCAGTTCACCGGCTTGGGTCGCACTCTCGACGCCTGCACCTCTCTACAGAGTAAATTCATGTCTGTATTTTCATATTCCACGTCCGTGTCCATCTTGTGGCGGGTGGCCCATGTGCTTTTTTACCTGTTGCCTTGGCTTCTTTTCGCAGAATTTTACAGACGCCGCCAGCGACCTGTTCGACTGCGTGGAGCAGTTGGCGTTTACAATGCAACATCCGGAACTGTCCCGTGTGCATCTCGTTGCCTGTTTACTAGAGATGCCCGGAGACACAAGTAAGCCTTTATTCTCTTCAGTAGGGGCAGTCGTGCTACGTGTGTACGCACATGTAAGCCCTTTGAGAGAAATATATCATCCCATGTTTTGTACGTGCAGTGCACGTAAACGTACAAGTGCACGTATCATAGCACTCAGATGTACACGTACATGTGGGGATATTTGTATGCACGGATATAGTAAGACCCACGTCGAGTTGTTATTTGCCTCCTTATTTCCAGTGGTTATCTTCAGACAATGGAACATGCTGTATACGATACTGTAGCGCGCTAAGCGTAGAGAGGCTCATATCGGTACCCTTGTACATGTGCGTGTTCAATAAAGTGTTTCTGTATAACCTCTGTGCGAGATTGTATGCGTATATACTACATGCATGTTCACCGTGGTTGTGGTAGTACGTACTTTTCGTAGTTTACAGGTGCATGATACTGCTAAAAGATGTGGACACATGTATATAAGCAAGCACCTACATATGTGGGTGTGGCTGAGTGTCAGCGTTTGTGGAGGAGTCTTCAAATGTATTGATTTGTTGACTGCCGTCGAAGACACATCATGCCCACCCACTGCACCGCACCTACTCTGCATCTTTCTGTTCTGCGCGGCTTGTTTGTGGTTTTTCTGTCCCAGCAATTCCCGATGAGATCAACCACGCGGGAGGACGGGTGGATGAACTGCGACAAGATATGCATAACATTCTTATACGCATGCCTCAAGCAGAGGTAAGTCATCTCAATTCCAGTAAATATATATATGTATATCTTCTGTTTAGTTGCTGACATCGTGGATACGTACAAATGTATGCATTAGACGTTCGCACTAGACAAGTCGTCTTGCCATGCACGGCACTTCCTGCGTGCATTGGTTTGTGTACATCCACGTGCTTTCTCACGTTGTCTGTTTATGTAGATACGTCTACGTTCCACAGAGAGCAGATTTGTCTCAATGTAGTTTCACCCTTCCTACATTCATAAAGACATATGTATATATAAATATATATATATATATATATATGTATCATAGGCGTAAATATGTAAGTACTTGTAGGCATACGGGTTTTTCTCTCTCAGGCTCTATGTATCTATCTATCCATATGTATATATATATATATATATATATAAGCCTGGGGAACCCGACCTTCGTGTGGGCTGCTGGACTGCAAAGCGCATGCAGATGGGGAAAGGTTTTTCGGCCGTTCTAAATGCAGACACTTGTATATACACATGACTAACCACAACGTCTGAATACATGTAGATGTGTTAACATTGCTCTCCCTGCATGTTTCCACGTACTAGCGTGCACCTGTGGTTTCATGCGGCTATCATGAGTACACACTAACGCTGGATTTCTCCGCTTTGAGCAAAGAGTGGACATCTTTCCTCTTCATGGTGCACGTACTCAGTGTGTATTTTTTTACAGGCAGCTCTTGCATACGGAGAAGCGCCTCCTCGCCCAGAGCTGCGCCACGTGGTATTACAGGCATGGAGACGAGCGTCAGAAGACAACAGACGATCAGTTGGCGTACAGGACCTGATTGCTGCTTTACTTGAGTGTGAACGCTTTGCCGCGAGACTGAAAAAGTCGGGAACGAACCCGGAGTTATTTATGAGGTGCGGTATAAAACAGCAAAATCAACTGCGGCAGGGTCAGCGGTTGCTCCTCCCGCGAATGAGGACCGTTGACGGCAAACATACAAGCAAAATAGCAGCTTCAGAATCTGTAAAGAAGCATAACTGTAACCGGAAAGGCAGCAGCAACAGAGTATCGGGCAGATCGCAAAGGTCGGGATTGAACAGGATCAATGAGCAGGAGCACGAACTGCGGCAGCCTCCAGAGAGACAGAAGCAACGGCAACGTCATAAACTGCAACCTCAGTTACAACAAACAACGCACGGTGTTATAAAAGATGGTTAGGAACAACAACACTAACAGACGCATGTGAATAGCAGCATTCTGGTTTGTTACACCCACACGAACACAGCGGCAAGACCAGTACGTGTAGGAATATATGGACTAGTATGCGTGTATACATGTATATGTATACATGTAGAGAGAGAGATAGGGGTCGAAGGGCAGATTTCGTATGTTCGCTCCTGAACAGGAGGGTCAAGAGCACTACGTACAGATTATGTATTTGTAGTTGAAGAGAAAAAGCAGTAGGTGTGGGGAACAGAGCAACGGTAGAGTACAGGAGTCTCCACAGGTTTAAAGAGGAGCAGCTGAGACAGCGTCTTTCTCTTTGACAGCAGCAGCAGTAGCTATATATATATATATATATATATATATATATATATATATATATATATATATATATGATAGTGTATGCGTGTGTACGTGTGTATGCTACACGTATACAGCTTGAGGAGGGCCGTAGCAATAAACTTCGCTGTCTATGTGGAAATGACGCAGCTGATGTTCGCTTGCGCATGTATTTTTGCGTGCAGACGTGTGGCAGAGGCATATCGTTCTCATACAGCCGTGGACGAAGCTGCAGAAGACAAAAAGAAGCCTGAGTGGTTGAATACGCTTGGCGTTCGATTAACAGACCTCGCGAGGGAGAACAAAATTGGAAGAGTCCTGGAACGAGACGAGGAAATAGCGAAGATACAAGCCGTAAGACAGCCCTTCCACATTTGATTCATGTTTCGGGTCCTACACGGAGGCATTGACCACACCTATTACATCAATACATGAAGCTGTGTGTACCACCAAATGCGCCTGCAATCCTCTGCGACAGTTCTGGAAGTATACGAAGCTTCAATTATACCCCGTCTTCTACTACGCGTGCCACTGATAAGACTGGCGTCTGAGGTAGATACTGCTGATGAGCCCGACATCACCGCGTACGTGCACTTATATTTGCACGTTCACACACAAACACGATGAATATATATATGTATATAAATATATATATATATATATATATATATATATATATGTATATATACGTACATTATGTATACTGTGTGTACGCTGGAGAGACATATGCAAGTATAATATATGCAGCTTCTTACACCGTCAGCATACCGACATATGTACATATATGAATATATGTGAATATACATATGTAGATTTGTAGACCCCATCGTACTTCAATCTACACATACTTGTGGTTTGATGTGTATTTGTTAGTCTTGCGCTCTGTTCTGTCGTGGGCTCCACAGATTCTGACTCGCATGACCAAGCCGAACTGCATGCTTGTGGGAGAGCCGGGCGTAGGCAAGACTGCTCTTGTCGAGGGCCTTGCTTACCTCATCGTAAAGGTGAGCTGCAGCAGCTCCGTCTGAAGCAGCAGTAACTCTAGCTAGTAGGTATACGTACGCGCACATACACTGGTAAGTTTATAGCCGTAAGGCCGACTTCATACCTGCATCCCACTATTTGTGTGTATGCTTGGATTCTTTGCCTTAGGCAGCGTGAGTTTACCTTCAAATCATTTTCGTTCTGTTTGTGCCGCTTTTTTTGGTCCCACCTTTCCTACTGAGCGTTGAGCTGCTTGTTGCTCTTGTTTACTCTTGTCTTATTAGGTGAGCTGTATTGGCAAATCTACCTGTTCTTCTTTTCAGGCTCTTCGTCATCTTCTTCATGATCTCGTTGTTCATTGCTGCTGTGCATTCTATTTGGGCTGCAGGGTCAGGTACCTGACGCTCTGCTGGATACAGAAATCTATTCATTGAATGTAGGAGCCCTGGTGGCTGGGGCAGCGATGCGCGGCGAATTTGAAAAACGAATGAAGGCTCTCCTTGACTACGTAAGGAACACGTGGAGGGAGGTAGAGATTTTCGGAATGAACTTGGAAAAGTCTATATCTATAGGTTGGCGAGGGTAGATGATTTATGTATAGTCTAGAAAAAGTCAGTGATACTACACATCGCCCATGCTTCAGTATGGTTGTTTGTAGGTTATTGAGGTTACATGTGTGTTTCGTATGGGTGTTGATGTAGTAGGGGGAGACACCCGAATCAGACGAACACGACATCGTATTTATTGCAGCAAAAATGACTCCTGTTATGTAGGTAGTGTATAGCAGCATATGTGACTTCCCCGTCTATGTAGCTTTCAAGGAATCCTGGTGGTGTGTCGCGGTTACACTACTGTGACTGCGCGTGCGACTGCAGCTCCTATTGGTGCTGTGTCCTTCGTTAACTGTCAATGACGCTGCTACAATGCGTCGACACGCTCTATGGCTGGTGACGCGTCGGCTTACTATGATGTTGCGAGATCGCTGCTGGTTCTTTTACGACTTTCAATTGTGAGGTTGCTGCTACGGAGGATGATGCTGCTGCTGCTGCAACTCTTACGACTTCTGCGCACGTGCTACTGCTCCGCTGCCCAAGCGCTTGTTGCTGTTCTGGTTCTGCAGATAACAGCTTCTGAGAGAAGAAGCATTCTTTTCGTCGACGAAATTCACCTGCTCATGGGCGCGGGCAAATCCGATGGACCGATGGATGCGGCGAATCTTCTCAAGCCGTCTCTTGCGAGGGGGAAGATAAGGTGGGATAGACAAACGCAAGAGGATGTGTGTGTGTACATGCACGTCGTTTTATGTTTTTGCGACTCAGTTGGGTTTATTTGTGGAAGTAGAGATTTATATGAAACGTGCGGGCGAGACGATCGTCGCTCCGTGTACAACTGCAGGCGCAGGTTCCGTGGAGAGCGTTTTAGGCATATGAGACGGTTCATAGTTCAAGGAGCATAGAGGTTCAAGACGCATCGTGCGTGTGCATTCTATTCGATTACATATGTACGTTGTGGCAGCTCCGGTGTTGTAAATTGCCGTTACACGCTGAGTCCCCTTCCCCACTACAAATATGAATGCAGAAGAGCTGGGGTGGATACAACGACTTATACATAAGCCTTCGCCCATAGAGAAATTTTTGCGTCCGCATTTTGCAGCACAAGGAGACAGTTAGCGCATCAACGTAGGGAGGGCAAGGTGTCGTTTGGTGGAGAGCTTCACGCCTTTCCACACATTCCCTTATTTGTAATGGTATTTCGAAGTGAACATATCTCCTTTGCATTGGAGCCGCCCCGCTGGTCCTCCTGCCTGTTAACAGCTCGGGTTTACATTGAAAGGAAAGTGTAACGAACCCCGCAAATGAGCCCAAACCAATTTACACTTCTTTGATAGCGTAGATGTGTCTCTGCGGAGGTTCCGCATTCTCACGCGCGGGCGTGCTTGAAAAAGTGTGTATACTGTGCTGTGTGTGAGCCGATTTTCTGGTGGAGCACTGAATAAACGTTTTTCCTTCATCGGGGAGTATGTCTTTTGTAAAAAGAGTTCGACTGCTCGTAAACTTGCCGTTTCGACATGGCTTCGACCTGGCTCTTTTCACATGAACTTTCCCTACAGTGCACAAGTGATCTCCGTACACCTGTGCCCCTACTCCAGCTGTTTCTATGTGTGATGCCTGTTATTGCCTGCGTGCGCGTCCTACTGCCGCTCCTGCTCGGGGGCGGCTAGCAGCATTTTCCAATACTGTTCTCCCCGGGATTGCCTACATTTGTTTCTGTTACTGCTTCTGGTCTTCACGTGCGCCACTGCTGCTGCGGTTGCTACAGAGTAATAGGTGCCACCACCCGTGCAGAGTACCGACACCACGTGGAGAAGGATATGGCCTTTGCACGGCGGTTTGTTGTTCTAGAAGTGAAAGAGCCGTCTGAGAAACAAACGGTGACTACTTTGAAGGGATTGCGTCCGGGCATGGAAAAGCACCATGATATGACCATTACTGATGACGCAGTTGAAGCTGCTGCGAGACTCTCGAACAGATACATCAGAGATAGAAACCTACCGGACAAGGCCATTGACCTAGTAAGTACTAACTCTCTGCACAGACGTAAACTTGTGCTTCGAGTTCTTTCCGAATATATATATATATATATATATATATATATATATACACCAAGCGGCGTGTACTTCTCTGCCCCTCATACATATAAATAATTACTGGCTATTACAACTTACGCGTGGAACGTTATGGTTGCACTGTGAATCGTGCCACGTTTCAGTACATCTACGTATACATCTTCCGCGTTTTACGTCTTTGGATGTGGCTTACTGCCGCGTAGAACTTCAAATTAAAGGAGTTACTCGCGCATATGTAAGCGCCTACATGAAGTCTGATAAAAGGAAGCTTCCTTGCGCATCAAGTGCTTCAGTACAGCCTCGTTCGCTTCCTTCTTGCGGCTGCGAGGCTGCTGTTTTCTGAAGATCCTCACGCAGAACCTTTCTACTGGCACCACTGCGATTGTCCCCGAGTTGGATTTGTCGTCCCACAAGAGAGAGACACAGTACATAAATGGCACAAAAGGCAAACACAAAGTCGTTTGTATGTAGCGAATACAGAAAATATGTTAGTTTATACGCGAAGGCCTCATTTACTGAAGATCTACAGGAAAGTAGACACGCCAACTGGTATACAACTGTGTGACTTGTTGCGGTATTTGGAATCCATATGTAAATGAACGTGATCATGCGTGCACGGGTATGTATAGGAGAGATTCTACAGCCCTTTTCTGCCCTCCATTAGTGGAGTGTTCTCTTCTGGTTTTGCATTTTCTTGTAGCTCGATAGCGCATGTTCCATGAAGAAAGTGAGAACGTCCAAGCGACAGGAGCTGGAAGCAGAGCTGCTGGAGAGCACCGATAAAGTTGAAGATCTTTCCCCAGGTGGAAAAAAACCAAAGAAAGAACGACAGGTGGTTGTAAGCAGCAACGCACTCACTCACAGGGAAAACGCCCCACAAGAGCCAAAGCGGCATCGCGGAGGAAAGCACACCAGCAAGAAAGGGCACCATGATGACTTGTGTGGAAATCGGCAGGGGTCTACCGTTCTACTACACTCACCGTATGGACGCACGTACCTGTGGCACTGTAGCCCCTAAAAGCCGATCAATGAACATATGTGTCTACACGGATACGCCTGAGTACACGTATGTGTATATACGTACATGTAGGAGTGTTTGAGTATGGATAACAGTATGTGTAGAGTCGCTCTACACGCACTAGAGCTGTGTGATTGTATGGCAGTATATCAAGACTCCCATGTTTGCTTATCTGCGCGCGTACCAGTGTATACATAGACATATACATGTCTAGATGTTGTTTGAATATGGGTGAAGGTATGTGTTTCCTGAGCTGTAAACCTGGATGACTAGAATTTCTTGAGGCAGACAGGCACGGCGACAGTTAGGACTACTTTATTTGAATGATGAAGCCGTTTTCTGTGGCTTGTGTGAAGAATCTTGTGCACCCTCAACTTCCTCTCAAAATGCAGCTTGATAAACCGTTTGTTTTTCGATATTCACCTGTCTACTGCACCTGCGCGCAGACAGAGGAACTGAAGGAAATTGCAGCCGCTCTAGCGCAGAAGGATGACAACGTGGTCACCGCTGAAGACGTTGCGTATGTGGTCAGCAACCAAACGGGCATCGAAGTCCAGTATCTAACTGAAACAGATAAACAAAAGCTTCTCCGGCTTTCATACACCCTGCGCTCGGTGAGAAAATCATATCCTGCATACGAAGCTGTTCCTTCTCTTACCCCTTCTTTTGCTGATGTATTTCTTGCTGTGTCGCTATTGCCGTCCATGACGCTACTCTCTTCTGCGAAGAGTCCACGACTTCTGCTACACCTTACAGTGTTTCTTCTACGATTTCTTCTACTACTACCCTCGTTGAGTCTTTTGCTGCTTTCCCAGCTGTTTCTTCTGCTGTTTCTCCTATTGTTTCTCCCACCGCTTCTTCTGCCAATTCACCCTCTTGTGCCGCAGCCAAATGTAGACGGATCCTTGTGAGAGAGTGTACTGCGCGCCTGTCTGAATGAAATGATGCATGAGACAGGTGATATAGAAGCATTTAACCTGCCAGTGGAGACATGGTTTATCTATGGCGAAGATGTGCAACACGAAAGGGACGGAAGGAGCCGTGCTTATAGGACTTTCGAGCCTCAGCCTTATGTACACACCTATGTATGCCTGTACATATATACAGAGAGCGCTACATGTGTATATATAGAGGAGCGACGCATATGTATATATAAAGAGCGATGCATACATATAAGGTTATGTGTCAAGAGAGAGGGAATTCTACACACACATCGACCGCTATTCTCTTGGGACATCAGTGGTTCCCATATGCTGTGCATCGCCTGCGTCGTGTGCACGTTTCCACCAGCGCTCCATGGCTAGCGATATATCGTGCACCTAGACATAAGCACAGATATATATATATATATATATATATATATATATATATGTATATATGCATATATGTATAGATTATAAATTGTGAGCATGTGTGTGCCTGGCGGGTATCACGGAATACACGTCGTTGACAATTCAAATGCTGGAGCATATAAGTGCTGATGCACATCCGGACGCTCTCGGACATGCCGGCCGCTACCATGTAAATGCACTTAGTCATACCTACATGAATATGCTATTCGTGTGCATAGTCATTGTTCATCTAGCGACGTCTCCAGCGACGCTTGTACATGCTTACGGGGAGAGCTGTTTTTTCCTTACTTGCTATTGCTTCGCGGCTTTACGGAAACAAGCGCAAAAACAGAAGCAACTACATGAAGAGAATGAGATGGTGCGTGTACCGATCTCATTCTCGCAGTACATGTGAATCGCGTCTCTACATTTTGGGAACGAAAGCCCGTAGCGATGGTGACCTTCTTCCTCTGTCGCGTGTACCTCTGCGTAATCATCTCTATAAACGGTATACATCTGTTCATGTCTTGCTGCCCAGTCTCTCTCTCCTTTCTGTCTCACACTTTGTATCTGGTGCCGCATCTGAGATTTCTAAAAGTTCGCGTATGCCGCCGTACACTGAATTTTTGCTTCTTCTACAGCGTGTATTTGGTCAAAGTGAGGCCGTCAACGCTGTCGCCAATGCAGTGCTGCGATCACGCGCGGGTCTCTCCCAGCGCAAGGCTCCCGTTGGGTCGTTTCTCTTCCTCGGCCCTCCAGGTAATTCTTTTTCTCTTGGGAAGTCACTACAAGCACCAGCACGGAAGAGTGTGTTGTATACGTATACTTATCTTTGGGAGTGTGGCTCCGCGTGTTCAACAGGAAGCGATATACGCGAATTCGTTCTGTTCGCGCGTCTGCTAGTGCGGCAGTACTGTCAGCGTTCATATATGTAGAACTGCATCTCTAGACGTAAATATAGAGATCCTTGACATGTATATATGCAAAGAGACGGAGATAGGGTGGACTCGGTCTACTTGCGCGCACTTCCTCCGGCTTATCCGGAATAGATACACGAAATTAAGCCCATGTATTGTATCTGGCCGTAGAGTACGCTCGCACTTGCACCGATTTTGGAGAGCCGAAATGTGTGTGTGCCTGGCCTTTGCTTCAAGCCTCTCCTCTTCTCTGTATCTGGAATTCTTCTTCGCAAGTGCCAGCCAACCTGCGCAAGAAAGTCCCAGTCTTTCTTAATTTTCGAAAAACGTAAAGGGGAACGAAGTCATGCTCATACACAAGGGATGCCCCTGCTCGGCGTGGTAGTGAAAACGCTCATTCGTCCGATGCAAATGCCTTTATCAACCCATGACGTCAGACGCGTATATATATATATATACATATATATATATATATATATATATCTTCAGAGGTTGTTAAACAACGTGCGGACGCATTCATGGGCCGGCCAGGACCCTTCTTTCCACTTCCTCTCTACATTAGTTCCCCGCTTAGCATACCAACGTACACTCACCTACGCTCAGAAGAAAGAATATGTATATAATGAGTATTCGGTAACCAGTTGCCGAAGTGCGGTGTTGAGTTTTCTTTAGCATCCACGTGCATAAGCTTGCAGAGGATGTCTCGATGTATACATGGAGGGATGTAGATTGACAACAATTACGGCTCTAAGTGGCTAGTTGTAAACTCGGTCACATATTCTCATGAGTGCGACCATATGCATCTCCACACATATACGTGTATAAGTGGAGTAGCGAAAGCTTCAGAGATGTTTTTCTCTGGACGCGCTGAACATTTCTCCCTGCTTCGGCCTTCTTCTACCTTTATATTTCAAAAGCACTTCTGCTCGGCGTAAATTCGTAGATAGCTGCTCCTACTCCTTCTCCTGCCTTTTCGTGTGAATGCTCACACAGGCGTGGGCAAGACAGAGTTGGCAAAGGTGCTGGCATTGGCCCTGTACTCGGATGAAAAAGCACTTATTCGTCTGGATATGGCGGAGTTTTCAGAGCCGCATACGGCAGCGCGCTTGATAGGAAGTCCGCCGGGGTATATGAACCATGAAGAAGGAGGGCAGCTCACTGAAGCAGTGCGAGCGAGACCATACAGCATTGTCCTCTTAGACGAGCTGGAAAACGCGCATCCAAATGTCTTTCCTTATCTGCTGCAGGTAACAACACTTTGGCGTCAGTGTGACTTTGGTAGACATAAAGTTGATTCGAACAGTCTCAATAGCCTCTGCAACGCAGTCTTCCTTCCATAGAAAGGGCACAACGATACACTTCGTGTATTTCTCTCTTCCGTCAGCATGCGAACGTTAGCTGGTTGATTGGGTCGTGTCTCCCGAACTACACGCGCACCTGGATTCATGTAGATTACGTATAGAGGAGTGTCGGTAAAAGCACAGGCACCTAAGAGTGCTATGGACTACCAACTCCAGACTGTCGCTGTATCATCCTACGGATCAACTTTAGTGCGAAACGTGCAGAGACATGGGGTATGTAGGACACATGTATACATGCGTGTCCTGTACATCGTAATAGAACCGTGTACACATCATGAGGTGTATCTATACATATATATCAGACAATATGCGTGTCTGTATGTGTTGTATATGTACGTCTTGTATATCCACACCAGTATATAAAAAGTATATATATATATATATATATATATATATATATATATATGTATATGTACACATATATGTAGTGCATGTGCGTTGTGTATATTCATGCCATGCGGATGATATAGATTTGCAATAATATATGTGTAGGTGTAGCGTCTCGTTGAATTCAGAGGGCTTCTGCGGCAATGCCGCCTAAGGGGCTCCGTTTGATGCACGTTTTTCATATTCTTCTGGTGCTTGTGTCCGTGAGTGCATCAGAGCCTGGGGGGAACTCTCCCTTTCACTCTCTCTGTATTGTGTTTCGGCATAAGCGTGCGCGTAGACGGTCAGAATTAGAGTTAACAGAATAAGCCCTCGCTTACTTGTGTAGAGCCGATGGATGCGTGTATACGTAGATGTTGTTAACTGTGCAGACACATACGTCTACAAAGCAGATGTGCATATACAGAAGTCGAGATGTAGATCCTTACAAAGAGAGTCTACACAGAGCGAAGTATATGTACATGCCTGTATACGCATACATGTATCTGTACGCAGAGGTCTGCAGATGCTTTCTTGCATTTGTGCACGGTAGGTCTGATTGGCTGATGAGTGGGTTCACGTTTTCTTCAGCTCCGGATAAGGGCCGTTCTCTTGATGATGATGAAGAAAAATGTTCAGAGAGGTATTGACATGTGTATATCTATTTACCAAGCTGTTCGTCTCCTCCTTGCACACATTCATGTGCATGCGTCTGCAGCTCCGGTGGCATGTACATGCAGAGTAAGTTTCAATCTTTCTTAGCTGTTTGTTATTGCCTGATATCAGATGCTAGACGAAGGACGTCTGACGGACTCCCGAGGCGTCACTGTGGACTTCAGGAACTGCGTGATCATTGCCACGTCCAACCTCGGCTCAAAGCATATCCTGGAGGCCTACGAGAAAGCAGGCAGTAGGTAGCTGCTGTCTCTCTCGCTCGCGAGCCTTTCGTTTATTCATACTCGCTTTGTTTTTCTCGTGTGCTATTTCTCACATAGAAAACTGACTGTATGCATCTTCACTAACGCACGCACAGGTGCGTCCTCGTTCTTTTATACTCTATGAATACATGCGTATGTATATATATATATATATATATATATATATATATATATCTGAATCGTATAAATGTGGACGTTCTCCTGAACTAAGGAGAAACGTACTCATGTAATGTAAACCTATCTCTCTGCAGATATAAATGTGTACATTGACTTTCCATTTCACTAACGAGGGTCTGCAGACGTAAGCGTCTTCAAGAAAGTCAAGCAGCAAAAAGATGTTTGGCGTATACTAGCTCTCCCACCTGATAGTTTTATCCCTTCTTCTATATTTCAGCTGGGCTGAGGTGCGGAGGCGCATTTCTGGGTGTGTATGAAACATTTTGATGTGTTGTGAGGTGGCTACCTGCAGGCATCTGCGTGTTCATGTACACACCGAAGTCCTTGCAGCTGAAACGCCTGTATGTGTACACCATACCTACTTACACACAGTCGGAGCCAGATTAGGACAATGTGAGTAACACCTTCACATAATCTTCACTGTGCAGTTTTTGACTTGGAGCCGTCTAAATCTGTATGTTGTGCGGGCAAACAGATATTTCGACTTCCACGTATGTATGGATGTGTAAATGAATCTAACGCACACTGCATAGACACGTTTAAAATGCCTGTAAATCTGTATCCGTGTATACGACTATATATTGTGTAGACGCACAGAGCGGATATGCTCATGTATAGATGTACGTGCGATGGTACAGTTGATATCCGCTTGCAATGGTACGTTTGGGTACACAGCCCTTGGGATGAATGTACAGATAGAAAGTGGTAACTCATGCGTTATAGAGTGCTTCTCTATGCATTGTCTGCCTGCTCCTCCTCCTCCTCCTCCTCCTCCTCCTCTATTTCTTCACTTCTGCGGATATTGCCTCCTTTTGTGTTCTTGTTCTTCTTCCTTTTTCTGCTTTTTCTGCTTGTCTTGCTCACACGATACCTTTCCCCACCCCTTGCAACGTCTTTTCCTTCCTCATTGTCTACTACTACAGCAGCATCTTGCCGGCTCAGGCTGCTTGCTTGAACTGTTGCTGCTGCAGGTGACATGGGGATAAAGGGCACCAGCATTGGACGCTTCGACAGCGTCAATGAGCAGCTGATGCTGAACACCACTTCTGGAGATGCGAATGGAGAGAAGCAGCAGCATGGAGCAGATACCACTAACAAGTCGGTGAGGAGTACGATTGGAAGACGGGAGAGGAAAAGAGACTACAAGGACTCCATTCGCAAAACTATCAAAGAAGAAGCCGCAAAACATTTCAAGCCGCAAGTCCTGAACCGCATGAAAGTCGTGGTGAGTCAAAGCAGCACTATGAAAAAGAGAAAGAGAAGAAAGAAACAGAAACCATGCTCGGTGCGGTAGCAACAGTAGTGGCATCTATCAGCATGCCCATAACAGTAGCAGAAACGTCAGCAGCTCCGACAGCCGACACGATAGTAGCAGAAAACGCATGTACAGAGTGAAGGTACATGGCAGCAAGAGCAAGGGATAGCATATTTCAGCAGCAAATGGCCCCAACGGCAATAAACAAGAACAAATCCAGGAAGGCATAGCCATGCACGCAGCAGAGAAAGTGGAGCAACTCGTGGGAGTTTTCGAGGTCAGCCAGCAAGGTTTACAGACGACTTTAGAACAAACGCGCCCTGTACTACGGAGACTCTCCTGCAACAGTATCGTCAACAGAAGTTTTAGTATGTATATATATGTATAGCTTTGTGTACAATTTGATTTAGATATTTGTTTGTCTCAAACTTTGAATATCCGAGGATGAATGCAGACAGACAGACTCAGATATACCTATCCGTATGTATAGAAAATATATAGTACACATGCGATTATATATAGTCTGGATTGACCATACGTGTCCAGAGCTCTTCCTCACTACAGCAGGTGGCCGTTAGCAACCGACAGGCCCAACTGCTTGTGTACATGCACATCGTCTCATCTACTTACAGAGACACGTCCACATCGTTCTGTATATACCAGTATGATAGATATTTCTGATTATTCATCTGTGTACCTGTATAGACATACACTTCTATCTCCCTGTCTGTATGTGTACGCATTACATGCGCATGAACATATATATATATATATATATATATATATATATATATATATATATGCCTATTCCGCGGATGCACTAATTCTTGGTTCTCCTGTGAGTCCCTTGCTATAGTCGTATATAGAGCGTTATCCACTTACAGCGTGCAAGTCGATAGGTTTCTATGCCACATCAGACTTGGCGCCTCCACGCTTCCATAACGTCTCTTTTCTACGTGAAAAAATATAGACTTTGAGCAGTCCGAGATGTACAAATGCACACATAGATGTATCTATATGTGACCAGCTGCAGAAGCACAAGTACGTCACGAACTTGCAACTGCAAGGTGGCTAAGGTGTACACGTTGGACCACGCAGAGAGGGACGTAGTTAAAAAGAATTATAATATGCTTACCAGTATACAAGTATTTAAATATTGATATATGTATATATATATATATATGTAAGTAGATTTATAGTATATCTAGGCACGTCTGCTTTCTCTGTTCGTCCGTGTGACGCATGCAGCTGTTTGATCCGCTGGACGTGAAAAAGCTACGCGACGTTTTGCGAATTGAGGAAAAGGCATTGGCGGAGCTCTTCAAAGAACAGCGCGTCGAGTTTGCCGTAGATGAGTCTGCTGGCACTCTCCTTGTAAAAAAGGCGTGCGACCAGTCGTCAGGAGCTAGAGACCTCAAAAGGTAAGTAGTAGCAGAAGGAAAGCGAGAACCCGCAAAGAAAGGAGGCGACTGGGCGCTATATATGACGCAGAACTTGTTGCCGGGCTGCATGTGTCAGTGTGTGCATCCACGATGTATATGCATATATTCACATTTCAAATGTATGTGTGGTTCCGTATAAAGAGAGATCGAGTTGCAGCAAAGGAGAATGCGAAGAGGGAGGCCACATATTCTCTTTCTGACACAGCTCCGAGAGGAAAGAGCAAAGCAAAGACCACCACACGATCCAACGATCGGAGAAAAGCTCCTGTGTCTATATATATATATATATATATATATATATATATATATATTATACCTCTATATATACTTATAGAGATGTATGTACGTGTAGGTGTTTGCATGCAAGGCCGGATGAGTGGATGTATATACGAAACAGGCATCAAAAGGAAGTAGTGAAAGCTTTATACGCGTGAGGGTGGACAATTGTAGAAATACAGGATGACACTTTTCTGGCCGCCCTATCACGTGCTTCAGTGCAGTATAAGTACATTTTAATTAGCTCATCTCGTCTAAGAGGCTGCCCCGTCAGGTCTTTATTCTGTCTAAACATGTATGTGTCCGCATCCAGCTGTAATATGTGCCTGTGTATACGGTGATAGAGTAGGTGGTACTAGTAGAAGTAGTAATAGTAGCACTAGCTGGTACTCAACACATTTCTTTGTGTGTTTACAGCAGTGCGGGTGCACGTACACGCTCTGTATGGTTACCTTGGTTTTTCTAAAACAGGCATGTAGAAAGCATAATTTGTAGCCAACTGGCTGTCTATATATCTGTCTCCGTATCTATCTCTCTCTTTCCATATATATATGACCTCGTGACACAGGGCGCCCGGAAACTCTGGTCCCATCTTTGTGTGTGCAAAATTCTAGAACTTTGTGTGTGCAAAATTCCAGAGTGTCCGGAGGTTGGCCTCTGTGTATGTATTGGTACGTATATCTATACATATATATAAAGTCTGGACGAGTGTGGGTACATGCCGATCTGTCTCTTGATATCATTGGTGGGCTTTCACGCTGCGCAAAAACAACAAGGAGAAGGGAGTCCTTACGGAGCTCCGTGATGCCGTATCTCGCTTTGGATGACTGCAGATTCTTCGAAGAGTTCGTTTCCGAGCCACTGAGTCCGTGGGTACTGACAGGAAGGCTGCAGCCGGGCATGAAGCTTCTGATTACCACGTCGAGTGTATACAAGGACAGCCTCGTTGCACAAGTGAGGCTAAAGGAAAGTAAAGCCGAAGAAGAAAAAAACAGAAGATGTTTGCTTAGTTGAACACCTTAGGTATTCCTTTTCGTCGTCTCTCTTCACTGTTAAACGAGAAAGGAAAGCGCAAGTCGGCGCCTTGAACTTATCATTTTTAACCGTCTCCATCAGAAAAATCTTTCATTGTGAATACTTCTTGTATGTGTGTGTATATGTCCACGTATTCACGCTTCTGCATACGTACGTATACAGCTGACTGCGTATGCATATACAAGTAACGCATATTTAGGGCATTTCCCTCTGTCTATATAACTGTCGCTTTCGTGATATATACCTGTGTATGCAAACCAATTCGATGTCGATCTGTCCTGTTGAAGGTTTATACATACATGTGTAGTGAATGGGAGATACACATCGTCCATACCATAGGAAGCACTCGTATGCTGTTCGTGTTTTTTTTTCTCTCTCTTGAAGTGGTGGGGTGAAGAAGGGAACTGCTTTCTACGCAGAGGCGTACATATGAATGCACGAAAGCCTTTTGCTTACATAGATGCACTGAATGATTTCAGAAAGGAGATGCAGAGGTTGCGAATGAATTTTCGTGTATTTGTGTGTGTGGATATTTGTGTGTGATACGGGCCGATCTCACAATGGACATGCGCGCCGTGTGTATGAATAGGGATATCGATGTTAGATTGGAATTAAATTCCTTTGCACGTCTAGGGACTATGCCTGTTTCATGTGTACGTCTTTTCTGAACAGAGCTGCAAAGTGGATCTTCAGGGAAGGTGTTTACGCGGAACCACAAGGGCTCGTCTTCTCTCTACCGTCGACTCGAATGTTTTGTAAAGGAACAGCTGCCAGCTGTTCCTTCCATTTTCTTCTGAGACTGCTTGTTCGTGAGCAGATACAAACAACTGATCAGTGTCAAAGAGACGTGAGAAGGACCGAGGGCGTTTGGAACGCGAGCGAATCTCTACCTCGTTGCGGCTTTCAAGACATCGTTCTCACTGCAAAAACTAAATGACACGCTCGTACGCACAGGATCTTTTTGACGTTGGTCCGTATCTCTCTATCTTCATTATCGACCTTTTTTTCCCACTCGCTTCCTCTTCTCCACTCCTGTCCTCCTCATTGCTCGTCGTCTTCCTGTCTACTTTTTTTTCACGTCTTCGCCTCTCGCCTCTTCTTTACCCGCTCCCCACTTTCTTTCGTTTTTTTGTTCCCAGTAGCATTGTATGTTTTGCTTTTTTTCATTCGGCTTTCCCTCCCCTCGCTCCTCCGTGGCACCGACGCGTTTTACGGCTGATGGCGTAGCAACGGCCCATCACTTCTGCTCCATGCGCAGTCGCAGCGACCGGACGCCTTCGCAATGGAGCCAACAACAACGACCTTCAGCACAATAGCGTTTAGCAAACCATGTGCATACACGCACACGCTGGAAATGATGTAATTTGGTGCGAAGGTGCGCGTACAGGTATTCGTGGGTATGGATATGGCTTGAGAAGTGCCGCATGGGTACACTAGAGTTTCATTCTTCAAGAGTGAAACTGCTTTGATTGGATAGTTTAACACTTGAAACAGGTTCCGACTAGGACAGCGTAGTTCATTGAGTTCAACCGCATGAGTATATACGACTTTATATACGAAGAAATTCGTATTTGAGCACGCGTATACGGTGTACGTACACTCGACGATGTACTTTGGTGTGTGGTCTGGCAAAGAGGAGATGATCGACTTTTTTCCCTCTACACATACATGGATTTTTGAGACATTTTCGAAAAAGTGAAGAGAGCTGTTGCGTGTTGTTTGTTCGCAACAACATTCGCGTGCAGACGTGTGGCAATCCTAGTCTGCACATACACATGATACACGCGTATCGAAGCATACTGACTTCAGTGGTAAACTCTGCTATGGTGCAAATGTATGCTGTGAGAAAGTGTACGGTGGATCAGTGCCCGTGGTCTCGAAGAGAAGCGACGAGCTTTGTTCCGTGCACACAAGGAAAGCGCCTGCATAGCAGTAGTGCCGCAACTATGACCTACGGCAGTCGAAATACGGATGCGCTTCACGGTTACAGGCGTGTAGAAATTAGTGCGCAATTGCCGTCGTTCAATACGATATTGGATGCCGACACTTCCTACATGCATGTGCAGTGCTCTGCGCAGGTGGGTGCACCTGACAGTTAAACTCGCTGTCCTGTATCTATGTAAACGTGGGTATTCCTATTTGTATGCTGCTGTGTATGACATTGCTGGTATACAGCTGAAAGTCCCTGAGTTTGGGCAAATACGTATAGTGACTCGGTAGCACACGCCTAGCCGGCCGAGCTCGGGCGGGCAGATCCCATTGCGGCACGAAGACAAGGTTTAACCTGGGCATATCACCGTATGCATTTATACATAAGCCTCCTTACGGGAGTAAAGGCTGTACTCGCATGTGCCTTTACTTTTTTTTGTAATGCTATTGCAGATGGGTGTGTGTGTGTGTCTACAAGTGTACTGATTTATGGGTTGCCCCGTGGCGTATGCTGAATGCACACTTGGAACTGCAAATTTTGTGAGAGAGACGCATTGGAAGCGCTGGCGCACCTGATGGACCGCGTGTCGCTGTTAAATATCAAAAGCAAATCAGTCTTCAGTCTGCTACCGCGCCGATGTGCATTTATTTACACACGTGTATGCACGGCGGCGAATTACGCATGCGCCTCCCTGTAGCTATATGTATATATATATATATATGTATATGTATAAGTAGTCACAAAGGGCGACGCTACGGCGTCCGGATCCAGTAGTTTACTTTTTGTTTCTCTTTAGAACTGGAGCAACCGTTACAAGTGACCTTACGGCGCATTGCTGCCAAGCAAGGGAGCGCTTGCCTGGTAAGTTGGTGTGACGAAATAGATATTCTGTGCGAAGGACGTAAGCAATCACACAAAGAAACCTTGACAAGCGCCTACATGTCAGGAACCCTCCGTGCAGGTCACGTCTTTACCGTACGTACACGGATGCGAGAGAGATCGCTGATAGACGCTAACAGTTACTTCCTATTAGTACTTCTTGACAGCCAGATTAGCAAGAATAAAGAAGCAAACTGAGAAACAGAAAGTGATTAGATGTCTGCGAAAATCTGTCTCATGCGGCACTTCAAAGATGTAAAAGTCCGGAGTATGAAAAGGGGGCAGAGTATGGGCTTGCCACGAAAGAAAGTGAGCAGTCCCAAGTTCCGAATAGGTAATCAGACATAGTATTCCGATGGGATAAGGCATTTCATATTCCAGAATCGGTCTGGTTTCTCGTTTAAACGGAAGTACTTAGCAACGCGAATGTATCTGCTTAGTAAAGCGAGTTTCTCCACGAGCTGGTAACAGATGCATTTCTACTGTGACATTTCACCAGGATAAGCACCCAGAATTCAGGCACAGGAAGGGAATACGCTCGGCCTCTACGAACTTCTCTGTCTGCACAAATATACGTTCGATTCACGCGACTGTGGTAACACGCAATCTTAGCAACAAGTAGCAAGGAACTGACTTGCCTGGATTGTGGCTCCCTGAAAGTGAACGGAAATGCGACACTCTGCATATACAGGTCAAATGCAGTTTGTTGAGACTGTACCTTGGAACACTTGCTTGGTTTGTGAGCCCACACTAATGGATTCATTGAAGAAAAACACCTGCTAGACCGCACATATACGGATGACAGGCGCCATACGCCATCTGTGTGTGGAAACCCTTATTTGGGGAGGACACTTGCTGACGCCTCACCAGGAACCAAACAGAATGAGCTGTACTGATGCATTATTGTGCACGGCGATGTACATCGCTACGCATACGCTTGTATGCACACTTATGTGAGAGTGCGTTTGCGAACACGAGAATGCGTGTCCAGAGGGCCTTGAGGCGACTTCGCATGTCAACGTGTATACCGAGGCGCATTTCCATATTCTAGTCGACATATATGCCCACGTGTATCTTCTTACACATACACGAATGAGGACGTATTCGTATACGTACTAATGTATTACTTATTGTGCACACACTGACGAATGTTTTCTCGATCACACAAACAATGAACAATCTAATGCGGGTGAATAGCTTCGTCTCCATCAACAGCCATATCATCATCAATCACATTTCAATGTCATCTCTGAACGTACAAGTTACTTCTACTCAGTTTCTATCGTACCTGTGTGGTAATCTACAAGTATAGCTTCAGTAAAGAGACTACTGCGTGTATGCGTTCCGTAAACTTTGGTCCTATACGCAGATATGTGTCTCGCTCGTTATACACTGAATGTATATCTGCGTATCTACAAGAGGTCATGCACGAACATGAAAGTGTATATGCGCAAACGTGTATCTGTACATCTAAATTTTTTGTATACACAAGTACGTGTGTACCCTTTTCTTGGCCTGGGTCTAAAATCGGAATGTGTGAGTTACTCACTTTACTGTGCGGCGCAGTAACCTTCCTGTCATGGGGCACTGCTGCCTTTTCACCCTTAAGGACCACAAGCTTTCTGCACTTGATACCGTATCAACTGTTCAGTCAACCTTCCACGCCGGCTTAGTTCGCCTTCGCTGCACAGATACGTATGCTTCTGCACGTCCCATTTGAATCGGTCTTTTTTTTGACTACCGACATGTGCTGACATGTACGTACATCCTCGATTCGAGAACGCATGACGCTTCCACAGATGGTCGTTCGAACAAGTCTGCGTCCACAGCCGTTTACCCCGCAATTTGCTAACCTGTAGAGAAATGAGGACTGCATGTAGTCATTGTTAAGTCACATGTGCCTTCACTCAATTCATGGGGTTATATATAAGGCTTCTCGGTAATTGTGGTCTCGTTCTGGACTGCAGCAGCGATTCTACTCTACCTCTACGCTGTCATCACCTTTATGGTGTATATACTCACCTTTCCGCTTTGATGCAGTTCCGCTGCAGCCGCCGGCAAGTGTCGCCGCCAATCTTTTAGAAGTGAAGGCTCTGAGAAATGATGTGCGTCGCTGCTCCTAGTGCATTACCGCTGTGCTGCTGCTACGCTACCGCAGGCAGTGCGAGCGCCGCATCTCCCGCTTACATTGGCGGTCATCTTTCAGTAGACGTAGAGCTGCCCGTTGGTTCGACTTGCGGTCGGCCCCGTGTGCGATTACGCTAGTGTATTTCAGCGGTACTGGACACACTGTTTTATTGCTTGCTCCTCCCGTATTCGTAACCTTTGTCGCAGACACCACAGAAGGGACTTCTTCTCACAGGAGCGGTGCGTTCTACAATCGTTTTTTTAATGGGAACGGTACTTCCTGGTCTTGGAGTGTCACTCTGCTCCTGGGCGCATTTGAAAGCGTCCGAAATGTACATTGTACGCTTTTCCACTGTTTCCCTTTTTGCTGGCACATAGAGATTTGCAACATGATTCACGGCGCGACACGGTCATATCGCTCGCTGAGGAAATTCGGCTCCTCTGCGCACCACACGCCGGGGGCCGCACAGTGCGTCGCTCCATCTTTTCTCGTCCTCCTTCTTAAATGCCTTGTGTTCCTCACAGCGATCCTTCGCCTGACACGCTCCACTATCGATGCTTTATATTTACGTATATGCCTCCGCAGGCGTATCCCGTTTTTATGGACGTATAGTGCGTTTGTGCACCCAGACTACATTATTTCGAAAAAACCTATTCATGTACCTTTTTTTCCGAACCAGTTGCAACGGTGACACTGTTCATCGGCCTAGCTACGCTCAGGTTCACATTTCTTTTTCTCCCGTTCCATCTGCGGTTAATCTCAGTTTTAACGCATGCTCCTTTCCTTTCCAACCCGCGTGCGTCTGTTCAGTTGGAAGAGCGGGAACAGTCGCGATCGTAGTATTTTTCGCCGCCGTCACATGCTTTTTGCTCCTTTATTTATTCTCCTTTTATTATTCTCTTGCCAAGCCGCTTTTTTCGCGACTGCGCATTCACATCTGTTGCTGCATTCAATTCTCCATGCCCTCCCGCCACGTGGAGCGGAAACACCCGTCCCGCTGAGGTCTACGTAACCCGGATCCTGTTCCGCTGTTGCCTGGCACAAAATTCTCCAAAGAGCCCTACAGATTACCGCGATTTGCTGCTTCCGTCTAAACAGTAGTACTCTCTAGATTCTTCGTTGTCCCTTGTCGGGTTTCCCCCTTTTCGTACTTCCCCTTTATAATGCATATATAATGTGCTGATGCTTAAACACGGGGTTCAGGGTGTGCCCACCCCACTCCGTATGGATCTTGATACTTCCTTTGTGAGTCTCTTTTCGTTGAGTGTGAATGTCCCCAAATTTGCTTCCTTGAAAGAACCATTCCTCCTCAAACTTACAGGCACGTATGCCAATCTTTATATAGGTCTGTGCGTGACAACAGCACGTTGGAAGTCTGTTTGCGACGAAACTTTGAGTACACACGTTCGTATATACGTGTACGCTTACGCCCCTGCGAATAATCTGCCCGGGCCCTTTCGTTTCTTCAGGTGCTTTTTCTCTTCCGTCCTAGGGTGACTCCTGCTTCCGCAGTCAGCTACAGTACCGTCCTACCCCGGTGTTGCCCCGACTTGCACACATGCAACAGTATCAGCTAGATTCGGACAACTGTCTCTGCGCCTATTTTGAACTAGGGTATTTCATTTTCTTCTTGATGAGCATTACGACAGCGTATTGTCGGTTTGTTTTACCTTCCCTGTGTCGCATCTCTGATGGCTTCATTTTTCAGTACTAAATTGAAGGATCAGTGTCATACATCTTTCACGTACTGAATTTAAGGATCAATGTCAATCACTTCAGTGCTCCCTTGTTGCATCCTTCCACTCCGACGGTTGGAGTCGTGAATCCCAATCACACCATCACTTGACCTTCTCCGCGAACTGGAACTCATCAGGCCATGTAGTATCCTATTTAGTCTTCGACATTTCTACAGCAGGTTTTTTCAGAACTGTAGTCAGGCAATGAGGTACTTAGTCGAGCTTCATTGTTTACGATAGCTTGCTTTTTCCTGCTTTTCATAGTTCTGGTGGCGGCTGAGTCGTAGCAACGGATTGCACCATGTTCGTACGGAAGGTCGGTCCGGGCGGCACAGGCGGGGCGTTTAATGCTCTGGCTGCGGCTGCAGTAGCTGCTTCTGCCCGTGCAGCAGCAGCGGCAGCGGCAGCAGCCGCGGCGACTCCGAAGCAGGGCTCCACGGAAGAAGAGAAGAGCCGCGAGCACAACAGCAAAACGAACTTCTCAGTAGCAGGGAAAACTAGAGAATCTTCTGCGGTGCACGCGGGAGAAGGTTCCTCAGGAATGCTGGAGCTGCAGCAGTTACCAGAGGGAGGACGGCAGCAGCAGGAGCCGGAAGAGGAGGATGTGATTGACACCAGGAAGAAACGCGACCATCACAGAGAAGTGTTTCTCAGTGGGAGCGGCCGACGCAGCAGTCGCAGCGGAGGCGGCTCGTTCTTTTATTCTCGCCGCTACGACCAAGGAGAGCGCAGGAGCAGATTTCACCGCAGCAGCGCAGCAGCAGAGGGAAGACACACCAGCAGCGGAAGAGGAGAGGGGGACGGCAACAACAGAGGAAAAAGAGGCATGTGGCAGCAGCAGCAGCAGCAGAGTGACTTTGATCGAGACGGAGTGGATATATTAGAGCGAAGCAGCAGAAAGTATCGTGACTCTTCACGCCGCTATGAGCGCAAAACATCAGCAGGACCTGAGGTATCTGAGGAAGCTCTACATCACCGCTCTCGTCGGATTTCTTCACGTGCTGGCCATGGAGAGGCAGCAGGAGCGCCAGAGGAGGAGGAAGAATTGGATGTTACTGCTGCAGGAGGTCTTCGCGGGGGTGGGGGCGCTGCGGAGGGCGCGGAAGAGCGGGAGTTTGGCAGGAGCAGGAGGCGGGGAGAGAATCGAAGATCATCTTCACGTAAACATTCTCGTCATCAGCGACGCTGGTCTCGGTGCGAAGAGGATGCAATGGTAGACGACGGAGGCTTCGCTGGTGGAAGAAGCGGCAGAGGAGGCAGGTCTAAGGAGCACTACCGCAGCCGGAGCAGCACCAGCAGCCGGTGGAAGCATGTTTATCCTTCGCACCATCATGAGAGACACCGCATGCAGCGGCGACCTTCGTGGGGAGGGCAGCGCGAGGGGAATCTCACTAGCCGTAGTAGCCGCGCTGCAGCAGAAGAAGCAGACGCAGCAGCGCGCGGCAGTGGAAGCAAGCGTGATGTTTTTCACTGTCAGGATGAAGAGACGGGATGGGCTCCAGGAGAGGACTCACAGAGACGGCGGAGACGTGGGAGACGCAGCAGCTGTAGTAGCGGAAGAGAGCGCCGATCGACCTCGAAAGGGAATTCAGCTGCATGTTTCCCTCCACGGCAGGAGCAGGACCACCGCAGCAGCGGCAGCGACGCTGCTGCTGGAGACGGGAAGCAGAAAGAAGCAGCAGTTGATGCTGCGCGGCATGCGGGGGCTCCCTCACGAGAACAGGTGCCGACTGGAGACATTCCTGCACCTGATGCAGGAGACGGCGTCGATGCTACTGCTGGTGGAGCCGGAGAGACAGATGAAGGGGCAGCTGCTGGAGCAACTGGACTCAGAGTGGAAATAGCACGTAGAAGCGAGTCTCGCAGGCGGCACATTTTGAATGAGGATGGAAGAGGGAGAGAGGCGGAGTGGGGGGGGGCGTCGGACTGGCGGTGCTGCTACAGAAAGAAGATCAAGCGGGAGCAAGCATGGGCAGTGGTTCTTCGAGGGTGCCCCAGGAGGCGAAGGAGAAGTGAGGAGACACGAAGCAGAAGAGGAGGGAGAGACGGGAGGTCGCCTTCATCGGCAGCAGAAGATACATCATGAAGAGCAGCAGCAGCACCGCCGCGCTGCAGCAGTAGATTACCCTGGAGAAGGATGGCCGCGAAGAAGTTACCACAATGAACGCCGTGGGTCGCTGCCACCTCCAGAGCAGGAGCAGGAGCAGCAGCGCGGGGAGCAGCAGCAGCAGCAGCGTGGGGAGCAGCAGCAGCAGCAGCACGTGGGGGGGCTGGTGGTTGACTCATGTGAAGAGGATGCAGTAACACCTCGCCTGGCTCCATATTTTAGAGAGGATGCAGGAGACGCCAGTGATCGCAGCAGATACGTAGAGAAAAGAGGAGCTGCTGGTGGTGCAGCAGGAGAGATTGCGGAGCTGTATGGAGAGGGACAGTGTCTGCAGGAGGTAGCAGGTAAGGAAGGAGAAGTCGCGGCAACTGCAACAAGGAGAGGTAAAGGAGAGGGCCATGTAATGTCTGTGCGGCGCGGAGGGGGTGCTGCTGCAGATGAAGAGCGAGGTAAAGGAGACAGGGAGGGAGGTGGAAGTGCAGGAACAGCAGCAGGAGAGAGAGTGAAGCTGCATCACGGGCGGCAGCAGCAGCAGCAGGCGACGCCGGAGGAGACACTCTCCGCTGGTGCTGCGTCATGGAGAGAAGTGGGAAGAAGAGGAGGGGAGGAGACAGCCGCAGCAGCAGAAGATATGCAGCAGCAGATTTGAGAGAAGGAGCATCGTCACAACACCGGCGCCGCAGCAGCACAGAGGGGGCAGCAGCAGGAGGGAAAGGAGGAGAACGTGAAGAAGGAGCAGGTGGAGGTGAACAACAGGAGGAAGAAGAAGAGGAACGAAGGGAAGGAGACGGCTGCTACGGCAGGAGCGGCGCAGCAGCAGACGTCAAGCTGCGGGTCCTGCTGCTATTCTCCGTCCCGGGTCTTCGTTGCGGGGAGGGAGAGAGACAAGGGGGGGGTCGTGACGATGAGGGTGCAGCAGCAGGAGGGAGAGAGACGGCGTCTCGCGGCAGGAGAGGAGGCAAAGGAGGAGGAGAAAGTGAACGGCATTATCACAGGAGAGGCAGTGCCATGCAGCAGCGACGAAGCTCGTACCTCTCTCGATCTGTTGCTGCTGCTGCTGCAGGAGGGGGGGGAAGGGCAGAGTGGTCTTCGCGTATGCATCAGCGTCCTGGTGGTGGTGTCAACAGTGTCGCGTTGGCTGCTGCAGGAGGACCAGCAGCAGCAGGAGTACGGAGAAGAAGCAGCAGCAGAGGAAGGCAGTGGAGTGAGAGGGGCTGGAGAGAAGCTGCTGCGAGGGTCAGGAGGAGGGGCAGCAGCAGCAGCAGCACAGCAGCAGGGCAGTGCAGGAGGAGGAGGAGGAGGGCCTATGTGGTGGGAGCAGCTAGCGCTGGGACGCGGGCAGCGTCATCACAGCGACGGGCAGCAGCGGCCGCATGCAGTGGAGACAGACGCGGGGGTGGTGGAGCAGCTGGAGGAGGAGGAGGAGAGGACCAGGGGAGAGAGGGAGATTTATGGGAGCATCAGGAGGAGAAGAAGGCTTCGAACAGCATCGTCGAGGTGCAGAAGGAGGAGAGCAGGAAGAGGATTATGAACATTTAGAGGGCGCTGCTAATGCTGCTGTTTCTCCGGGGGGCGGTGTACCTGGTGGGAGCGCTGCTGCAGGAGGTGCCTCAGGAGGAGGAGGAGGAGCATGCTCTTTATCTGGATCCCCCTCTTCGACCTTGTTGCAGCAGCAGCAGCATCACCCCCACCTGATGATGCATGCGCCGCCTGGGTATCGTGGTGGTGGCGGCCGGCTTCCTCCTCCCGGCTGGCGGTCGCAGCAGGCGGTTGGCGTCTACAGGCAAGCAGCAGCAGCGTGGAGGAGGAAAGAGGAGCTGCAGGAGCAGGACGCGGCAGCATGATGATGGGCAGAAGAGCAGAAGCAAATGCGCTACCCTCCTCCGCACGTGCTGCTGCGGCTAGAAGGGAGCTGCGCCGCCCGCCGAAAGACGGAGCTTCTCAGGGCGCTGGAGGCAGCAGTGGCTGTCTCTCCAGCAACAGCAGCAGGATCAGGAGCAGCAGCAGGAGTTGCTGCAGTAGCAGGAGAGAGAAGCAGTCAAACCAACGATGAAGGCGCTGAAGGAGGAGGTAGTGCCGTTGACAAAGAAGGCAATGAAGAACCAATGATGTTCCCACCAGATGAAGCAGCGGCAGCAGCAGATATGTACTATGATATCGATCTTGAAGCCTCTGGACTCCCTTTCAACATGTGCCCCCCCGATGGGAGAGTTCCTCTTCCACTTGTAGGACTGTCTTCTTGTTCTACTCTTCTTTGCCCTCTAGCATCTTATTTTTTCCACATAGGTGTACGTACAGATATATATGTATATATATGTAGATACGGTGATATATACATATATATATATATATATGTATATGCTGATATGAGAATATGCTTCTTTTGATTCTTCCTGCTTTCCTTTTTCTTCGCTTCTAATGCGTGCCTGCGGGCCTCAGAGGAGAGGAAACATGATCAAACCCTTTTCTTCGTCTTTCTCTTTTCCTCGGTATCCACACGCCTGTATGTAGTGTATATCTGTCCTCTATCTCTCTCCTTAAGTCACTGGAAGCTAACTCCACTTGCTGTCTGTCCAAAAAGAAAGGTATGATAAGGTATCCCCTTCTTTAGTTGTGGAAATCCCCTTTGTATGGAGACCTCCACACATAGACATGCGTAGGTAAATACACATGTATATATATAGGTCGATTATATTTAGGTCGGTTCAATGCCCGTGTGGGATTATATAGTGGAAGTACGTTTGTTGAAGGTTGTTGTTGTCGTGCACGTCCTTGAGAGGCCGTAGAGTTCTTCCCCGAGTTCATATTTTCTCCCAGCGCTTGCATACCTCTTTCTGTTGGAGTTTACATACACCCGGAAAAAGGGGATGAGATTAACTGCAGCAGCAGTGGAAAAGACATGTGTCTGATAGACTTGGAGAGGACCGTGTTTAGGCGCCTGTTCTCCCTATTTGTCTTGTCCTTGTGAGAGAAGAGTGGTCTCACGTGTCAGGCACTGGTGGATACAACGGAGAGATCGTGTAGCAGAGTTATGGAACGAGGTTTTATGCGAAAGAACAACTTTCTTTTCACGTGTCAAATTGAATAGCCGCGTCCACCACCCCGCATTGTAGACGAGACTTTGTATCTCTATCAGTCCCTTCAATACGACAACGTTTTAGAAGCTTCAAAGTAAAGAGAGAATATATGTTTTTGAAGATGCTACACGCGCAAAAGACTCACGTGCCTCATAGAATGGACGAAGAGCCTCTTGTTTTGCTAAACCAGGAGCTCTTATATATATATATATAC